>JAOWBL010000013.1:7633954-7648334 GCA_028564865.1 Zenarchopterus dispar
TATATATATATGAAGTTTAAATAAAAAAAAAAAAAAATATATATATATATATATATATACTCTGTTTGGTTTTAGTCTGTAGAGCTGTAGATGTATCTGAAATTGATAAATACCCTTCTATGATTTCAGCCTCAACCTTTAAACCTTGTTGTTTTCTGTCAGGTCCTGTCGCGTGGCCCTCTCCCACCCCCCTCGTTCTAAGTAATTAAATCCAGTCATTTATCTTTGGCAATTAGTTTGACCACCGGAGTGCAGCTTCATTAGATTCAGTTTGCTTTATCATCAGGTATTGTGGTGTCTACCTTGATTCTCTCCCGCTCGGGCTGAGTCTTGCAGGTGATGGTTGAAGAGAACAGAAGGTCAGCGCAGGTTGGATGGGGAAGGAGGGGGTAGGGGTAGTGGTGGTACTGACGCCTCTTTATTGTCATGCAGCCTGAGATTCCTTTCTCCAACCAAAATCACAAAAAGATACAGCAGCTTCTCTGCTTTGAAGCTGGTTATTTCAATTCATTATTCTTTTTTTTTCTGGTTTGTCGTCATTCATTCCTACAGACTCGGAGTGAGTCAGTGTAGCTCATGGAGTGTGGAGGAGGCAAGGTAGAGACAGCAGAGCAGGGCTGGTCCCTGAAGGTTAGACATAAGAGGGATGTTGCTGAGCAAGCTTTATCACTCAGTTACACAGCAGGATCAGTCATTGCAGACGGCAGCTCCTCTGTTTCTTCATGTTCACTCTTCTTGGATATTGTTCCGTTTCTACTATATCACATCTGCCTTTCTTTGCCTGCTTTCCCTATTTCCCACTTTTATTTCAGTTAATCATTTTTAGAGTTCTTTCCAGTGTCCCGCTTTATTACCTTTTCCTTTTTGAGTTACTACCATCACGCCCCCATTTATTTATCCATCCCACAGCAGCTAAAACCCTCAAAAAGCTTATCCTTCCTTTTCTCTTACCCTTGACGGTGCTTGACTGCTCCTGACATTTTTACATGTGCATGCACACACAAACTCATGGTTGTGTTTATTTCAGCTCTGGGTGACGTTGAAGCCGCTGAGTTGTAATTGATACATTTGTCCTTCGTGATGAGTTTGGAGCTGGGATGTGTGTTGTTTTCTTCCTCAAATACTGCATTCTGCTTTTCTTACTCACCCTGCATTACTTCATCGCTCCATACAGAACACGATCAGGGTGTGATCACTTCACCGTATTGAAAGTCGGGCTGATGGGCCACAAAGAAGATTTAGGTGCTCCCTTTGTATAACACAAGAGCGAAAATCCAATAACTTCAATGGAGAACTCCTAATCCATTATTTCGAGGCATGTAAAAAGCCGTAAAAAGCCTATAATATGTTGTCCTTCACGTGCTGCTGGTGAAGGTCTGTTGTGTAATTTAAGTGAGCATTATTGGCATGCACCCCCTGCAATATGTAGACGTCTGCTTCCCCACACCATGCATGTTGTTTGTGTGTGTGAAGGAGCATTGCTGCTGTGCCAGCATATTCCTCAATCCAGCGGCTCTGCACCCGGCTGCCCTTCAGGCCGGATGCAGCCCTCCGAGTCCCTTCACCCCCAGCCCACTGATCCCTAAACCATCTCTGTTCTGTGCCAAGTGGGTAGGATAGAGCGACGTGTAAGGCACAGTTTATAACCCCCTTTGTCCTCCAGTGGGGCAGAAAACTGTTAACATGAAGGATGGAGCATCAAGATGGAGTTACGCAATCACCCACAGGGGATAAAATATGGCCATCCCTGGAGCATGGAGTTTAGAGGGCAACCAAAGGACCATACTTGGTGGTTAACCTCTGCCTAGCAACTGACTGAGTGCATAGACCTGCTGTATCCAACTCAGGCATTTGTACTTAAATTATTTAGTTTCATATTCGGGCCAAAAAATGTCTTATTGCTTTACTCAGAAATGCTTTTGGGTTAATAAAAGCTTACTATATAATGATTATGCCAAATATTTCAAGGAATACAAAACAAAAGAGTTTGCCAGTTCAAATGAAAACTTTTAAACAAGAAACATGTCAAGTGCTTCAACAACATGATGCTTTTACTGTCGGCGTAGTTACAGCTGCTGATGGCCTTTGCCAGCAACGTGAATCAAGTAATCAGTCTGCAGAAGAGACGGAAACAACAATGAAATTTATCACATCCATCCACACAATAAATGAAGGAGCTGCCATTCACTACATCCATGGGTGGCATTTAATTAGGGAGAAAAAAAAAACATTTCACATAAATCCTATAAAGACACCCATAGTCTGGGCACCTTGTGATGTGGCTTCCCTTCACATCCAAATCTTAATAGTAAAAGGTTTAATGGTAAATAGATATTTTAGTCTGTAAAAATACCAAACCACTTTTTTTTTTAAAGAAAGAGATGCAGGTAAATGATATATTTATTTGGCCAATATGTTTACAAATATGGTTTAACTTGGCTTTATCAGTTGACCTTATATAGAAGAAGAGCACTTTGATTTTAGCTCTCATACCTTGATGACCATGTAGGGGGCACTGCAGGGTTCAATGTCCTGCCCAAGGACGCTCAGATACCAACCATGTCTTTACACCTCTGTTCATAGCAGCTGGTTTTAGGGAGTGGAGTCAGACACTCAACTCTGCTCCACTTCCCTCATTTGAGATCTGTCATACAGCTTTGTGCTGTATTCTTGTGAGGCACAGAGGAATACAGCAACTGCAGCACGATGTTAAGTTGGATGGAAAAAAAACATGCCCCACAAATCTGAACTGCTCATCTACTGATTTATTTCCACACTGAGGTGGCCAAGAACAAAATGCATAATGCAACATCCAGATAGATGCTCTAAAGCACCGTAAATTTTATTGTTTAATAATATTATCCCTTTAAACTGAACGGTTGAGTTCATTCGAGTCTACTATTACCTCTTATTTTGGGGTTTTATTTGCTACTTACCACCATAGCTCACTTCACTTGCTCAGAGTTTGCGAGACATTTTTTAATTTCATGATGGATAAAATAAGAAAAGACCTCTTGTTGTCATTGCCAGTTATAAATTATTGTTTATTGTCTCTGGGTGGTAATATCCTGTTACTGTGTGAACAGTTTGACTGCTGCAGTGAATTGACTTTCCAGGCTGCAGGAAATGAAAAATGGCACAATGAAAGGAGTTAAAAAGTTGATATATGAAAGAGAAAGAAGGCATGAGAAGTGAAAGAGGGATGGGAACCTGTTTTTGCAGTGCCCAGAGAGCAGATTCCTGCCAGAGCATGTAGATTTAAGCAAAGGAAACTTTAGCAGACCTGCAAATACAGCCACACCTGCAAGTGTCATCTGAATCACGTGAAATATGTCTGTTCTTGTAAGGTTTGCAAGAGGATCCACAAGATCCCAAAACCAAGGTAGTTTTCTGGCTTCAGGTCCACATGCAACAACACGTAAATGTGCACTCTACAAAGAAGCAATGACTGAATTAAGATTCAAGGATTTAGGACATTTTTATTATCTCATCTAAGAAAGAGCATACATTGTGGCCCATTTAGTAAAGGATGAGCACCAACTCTTAAAATGTTGTTAACTTCAAGCTGGAAAAACATGCAGTCTACCAGAAGTGCTTTAAACAAATCTTGGACCAGTTGTAGAGAGTTTCCATTCAAGCATAAGCATACTTACTACCTAGATAAGAGGTGTGCGCACGCATGCACGTCTTATGTAATCTGGCTGAGAGGATGTTCCTTTGGTCTCGGGGGAGATTAGACATTCAAGTGCAGGTCTGGATTGAAAGCACACCTGCTGCTAAACAGAGATTCTTCCACACCAGCAGCAGCACGCTCACACGTGTACTCGTGCACACATTGCTGATGAGGTTTAATGCACCCATCCAAGAAAATAACATATGAAAGAAAGAAACTGATTTTGTACGAAGGCCCTGGTGTGGGAATGTGAGAGATGAATGGAAGAGGCATGTGGTTTCTAGCTTTTTTTATTTTTTCTGGAAGTGAAAATGTAGCTGCATAATCTGTGAATGGGTGAGAATTTTGACATTGACAGAAACATTTTAAATCAAAAGCGCAAACACAAACAAGTGCTAGTCCGTTCTCCCAGTCACACAAGTTCACTCTCAGATTCCTGGCTTGCTTCAGTGTTCCAGGTGTAATAATAGAAAGTTTGCCCCCCTGATTCCAACTGGTGAATAGCTTTGACGTGCGTCTCTGCTGGGTGTCTGCATGAGATTTTTCCACTTGTCCATTTAAGGTTATCTAAATTTAATGAGTTTTCCTTCTCCCTGCAGCAAAGTGGCAGAGCATTTGGCTCACCTCGGGGATGGTCTGAGTGCCCCATGGGGTAAATGTTTAACTCCCCACTTGCACTGACATTTCCTGGCATGCCCTTTGGGCACTGTGAGAACTCTGGAGGTCCTGGGTCGGTTGTTACGGACACTTGTGAAGTGGTGGGAAATGACCTCTGGAGTGCTGAAGAGCTCCCGCTGCTCTCGGTGCTGCAGGCGCTCTGAATGAGGTGCATGAGAAGTCAGAGGAAATGAAAAGCTCCCTTAAGTCTTAATTGTAAAATCACATGGAACAGTGGGTCATTAAGAGCATTAATAAGGAAAGTGGAAAATAATTGTAAGAGTTGAAGCTGAGAGTTAATTTTGATGTTGAACAAATTGAAACTTGGGGATTAGTGATCATATTTTAAGCAGTTTAGGAGGAACTTATGAATGTTTCTGATTTATGTCTCTGGATTTCTTTTAGCCATAATGTATGTAATGGGGGCCCTGGGACCTGCAGCTGGTTACCTGCTGGGAGGTGTCCTCATTGGCTTCTACGTCGACCCCAAAACTGTAGTCAACATCGACCAGAATGACCCTCGCTTCATTGGCAACTGGTAAATATGCATGTGCATCTGCACACCAGCCTGTTCCCTTCCGTGTCCACGCTGATTTTTAATTTTTAATTTAAATTTTATTTTACAACCAGTCTTCTTCTATTTTTTCCTTCTCAGGTGGAGCGGATTCCTCCTGTGTGCCATAGCTATGCTTCTGGTGATCTTTCCCATGTTCGGCTTCCCCAAAAAGCTGCCTCCACGCCACAAGAAGAGGAAGAGGAAAAAAATGGGCTCGCCAGGCGACGTATCCAGCGACGATGATGTGAAGAAAGAGAAGTCCAGTGGCAAAGACCAGAATGTGTCGTCCTCCATGGGTTTTGGAAAAGACATCAAAGGTGGGACATGGATGATCTCACCTCTGGGTTCTGAGGTGTTACATAAAGGAACTGTAAACGATTGATGTGCAAACAGCCCGTAATTCAATCAATGATGGGGATTAGTCATTTTATCCAGTAATGGAAGGTTTATTGAGATCTCTTTTAAGGGTATTTATGCAGGATGAGCGTATCTACAAAGACGCCTAATGAAGCAGTAAGCATCTGGTTCTGTTAGCACAAATAAATAAATTGCAAACATGGCATACATATGCATTGCTGCTGGAGCATTTTTCGACTGCTTCCCTGAGCCAAATATATCAGGAATCTCCTGGTTTTCCCCAGGTAGCTCAGTCCTGCGCTAGTGTTTCCCAGTTTCTTCTCGTCTCACATTTTGCTGTCGGTTCTCTTTTAAATGAGCTCTCAGGGGGCTTCAAGTCACATCTCCATGCACAGGAACCCAACGGGCTGTGCAGCAGAGCTAAAATGTGGCACTCGGGCTTTCTATCGCAAAATCAAACATAGATTTAGTGTTGCTGCACACTCATAAATTAATGCTCAACCAGAGAAGTTAAAACGGCGATCTGTCCTGAAGAGGCGCCGAGTATGATGCAGTGTGAACGGGCTGCAGCTTCGTCACGTCGGTGCAAGCTCAGCTACTGTTTTATTTGTCGCAGCTGGATGGTTTTGAGCTGTTGTGCAAACTATGTCCAATTTCGCAGACTCAGGTGCTTCAACATGTGGATCTGGAATGTATTTTAGTACAGTATGTGTCCTTCATTTGAGCTATGTGTGCTTCTTTTTTGCACAAATTCAGCACATTTTGTGAAAGATACGCTGCAGATCATAAGCAAATAGTGTAAAACGCTAACTCCGAATGTTTTCATTAATGCACGTCAGGGACAAATTTTTGATCATGGTATGTTCCAGACCTTGGTCCGCTGCTGTATGAGTAGCGGTTCCCCTTGAAAGGTCTGGAGATCTGGAAAAATGACTGCTGACACAGTGTATCATAACAGCGTTTTAAGTGATTAATTAGCTGGCAGGATTAGAAGTCCAGCTGCTCTTTTAATACGATCCGCTGAACAAATAAACTCCGTATTTACTTCAGATCAAATGCTATTTGTCTCAAAATGCACTTGAAAGATTTTGCTTTCAGTTGCAGCAAAATATCTTTCTTATTAGCATCTGAAAGTGGTTATGATAAAACAATTCACAAAGTAAAATTTTAATATTTTAAACCAGAGCGATGTTTTTGCAGAGAAATACCTAAGACCATCAGCTGTTTGACAACCACACAAAGCATTTGGTTACAACAATGTCAGAGTATTTGTATTTAACAGACTGATTGTTTTTTTTTTTTTAAGTTTTTAAAAACTGTTTTAAAAGTTGCAATATTATACAAAGGATCTCTACAGAGATGGCCGTTTTTTATCCTTCCATCTCAGGCAACTTCCAGATGAGTCCATTTTCGTTTTAAAACAAAACTTATCCACAGTGAGATGATCTAACCCCATCATTTATAAACCGAAATGGGATCTCCAGTTTCTATTTTCAAGGGTCAAACTCTCCAGGATAGTGTGGATGTTGGTCGTAACTATAAACAAAGGTTTCACATTTTAAAGCTAAAGTAACTGTCGGTGGAATTTTGAAGTCTAATTGAAAGCCAGGACTTGGGATTTGTCTTTGGTCATTATATGTGAAACTAACCAGAAGAGCAAATTGGTGCAACTATGTCATCGTTTACCAAAACTTTTGGGTCCATTAAACCACATGAGAATAAATTCACCAGAGTAGACATAACTGTAACAAAGTGTTATGTCTTAAAATTTAAATGTATTAACGTGGATGTTGCTTGAGTTTTCACATCCCATTTAGTGCTTGTTTTATTCTGGGGACAGGTCATGTGATGTGCAATATTTAAAAAAGGAGAAGTCAAAGTGATTAGTCTAGTTTTTTTTTTTTTTTTTTTTTTTAAATACAGGAGATCAAAGCTTCAGTCAAAGTTAAGTGCATCCCTGCTCCCGAATGATTCACTTACTGTACTCCAAGTCTGTAACTTTACACCACCCTTCCCACCGCTCCGTCTGCTCTCCCTTCTATTTACGCATCCCTCCTCTTAAAACAGCTGACCCCAGTGTGATTTCACAGGCAGACATGTTCAGCTACTGTTCAGCAGAAGTTCTTTTTATATTGCGGTCAGAGATCTTTCAGTTGCAGACGCGAGTATTGTAACTCAATTTAACATATCAGAGTTTGTATCTGAAAAGAAAACTGCTTGATTGATGGGCGTACCAGTGAATCACTGACGAAGCTGAAATAATTAAAGAGTTGGAGAATAATTTTCTGTCGAATTATAAACTTTTATGACCCTCCTTAGCAAAATGAGATCCATTTTAGATGACCAGATGGATGAAACACTTTGTTTGAGTCATCAAACAAATTCCAACAAAAAGGCAAGTTTGGCCACTATTGTGAGCTGGTGGTGTGTCTGATTGAGAGAGCAGCTGCTCTAGATGACAGCAGGACTTGGCCATCTGTCCCCCTCCAGACGAGATTACCGCCCAGGTCCCAGGAATGAAGTAATTAGCATCACTATTTTATGTTTACCTTTGATCTGGGATCACTCTGACAGATGCTTCTAATGTTTCTCCACCTACAACACGATCAGTCCAGTCGGTGCTGGGACCACTCTTCCCACATCAAGGCACCAAGTCACATAGTTGGGCTGCCCAGGCTAATGACCTGTGAGGAGAAGACAAAAAAGAGCTTGAAATAATCCATTTCAGATTCTCCATACCTTTTCTCTTGCTAATGCCTGGCTTTGATTCATTTGCTTGTGAGCACATGGTTTCCATATGACTGTAAAGTTAAAATGTTTTCCCTCAGCTTTGGTTTAAAACTGGATTTAGTTTAATGAACTGTCGCATCTTTGATCCTTGACAGACCCCCCCACATGCTTACAGAGAAAGTGTAGGACAAAAGTACCGTATGAGAATTTCATGATAAAGCATGTCAGAATAAAGTAACTTTGCCCTAACACTCTATTCACTCTGATGAATCTTCCTCTGAAATTTAAATACAAATTAGTTTACCTCTTCCCTTTATTTATTATTTTTTCAATAATTTCATGAGTCCTGTACTTCTGTCCGACAGCAACCAAGTGCTCAAACTACATGGGTAATTTTAAAACGGCAGCAGCTTGAATGTGAGATCCCTGCATATTGTGGGATCCTCATTCTGTCAAACGGCTCGTGAAATTATACACCTCAAGCCTTGTCATGATGGGGGAGTTTGTATGCAACAGTGATTTTATGTCTCTGGCAAGGACATCTCACACAGGGGTGAGACCTATGATTTTAGTGGACGCCATAAACCAGTCACCAAAAAGGCACAACAATAAAAGACAAAATACTTTATGCAACTTTGAATTAGATTTGTTTGATTTCTGTCAGATTTGGGGGAGAAGAAGGAGAGCACCTTTTAAAATACTTGGATAACTTTTCTCAATGCCTTAAACCAGATCAGAAAGTGATAGTGTTTTATTCCCTCAGTTTTTAATATTAGCAAGAAATGACATGAGACATGGAGGTCAAATGAAGACCTGAAAGATCAATAAAATATTTCTCATAGGATTTGTAGGAAGGCAAATAAAAGCAGCCGTTTGCCTGCAGTAGTCCGATGTCTGAAGAAAACGGATGTCTTTTAGATCAGGTCCTGTGGATTGAAGTTAAGTAAAACTTTAGATGAAGCAGGATCGATTGGGTTTTAAGCTTAGGCTGGAGCGAGAGGCTCAGGGAACATTTTGTTGATGGAGAGGAAGGGATTAAATATACAGCCTCTCTAAGAAAAGTCACACAATCTAATATTTCTTGGACCGCTTTCAGCTTTGATTACGGCACACATTCACTGTGGCATTGTTCCGATATGTTTCTGCAATGTCACACTTATTTTCTTCCAGAGTTGCATTAATTTTTAATCTTTTATCGATGATGAGAGAGTCGGACCATTACACAACATCTTCTCCAGATGGTTCCCCACTAATCTTTCAGTTTCTGATAACGCTTTCGTCGTTTCAGCAATCTCCTTAGATGTTTTCTTTGCTAGATGAAGCCAATAATTTGACCTTTCTGAAACAAATAAACATATTTTCCACAACCTTCCAACAAATTAGCATACGTCTCTAATATGGTTGCTTAAAAAACAAGAAACTACTTACTGCATCAGTTAGAGTTAAATCACTTGTTCCCAGCTGAAACATAATCTTCCATGTACTAATTACCCAATGTGATGCTCTTACCCATTTGTTTAAAGTCTAGGTGGTGACCCCCCTTTTTTAAAACTTTTTATAATACTGGTCAATCCTGGACACAAACATCAAATGAAAGTTGCCAGAGAATAGAGGACAACTTTTCTAAAGTATCTAAATCCACATTAAAGTCCACAACGAACTACTTCTATTTCAGGGTTTTTACACAATCCCAGCGGTTTCTCTCAAAGAGCAGGTTATGTAAAACAGCCCGAAGGAAAAGAAAACCATCTAAGAATTTAAACACGCTTTACAGCATGTTTTCTTTTGTTTTATGCCCGATTCAAACTCTGTTTTGGTGTTTTATTTAAAAAAAAAAAATCACTGTTCACATGTGCGATGTAAGTGCATCAAAACTAATTGTAAAATGTTAATTTGCCCCCTATCTAACACAAAAAGAACTTACAAGAAAGTTGATCCTGCCATATGGCATTTTCATTGAGTGCTGATATGATCCTTCCATTTTTATATATTTATATATATATATATGTATATATAAAATTTATTTTAGGCCTGTCAGAGGTATGCAGTCTGAAACTGCTCCTGTGTTTAAATAATCCAGTTCAGGATAGAAGCAGGGAAGCATTTTTGACATATTTGTCATATTACTCTGCTAGTCTAAATGTTTTCTGCGTTGCTCATGGACATGAAATAAAACTGAGTTGTTTTTTTTTTTTTTTCCCCTGGGAGCTGTTCATCTTTGAGTATTACGTGTTAAGTTCCCATAAATAAGTGTTTGGTGATGTTTTCTCTCTTTTAGACCATTTTATTTCATTTTTTGGTTTTGTTTTCCAACTGTGGATGAGTTAAAGTATTTGCTGATACTTGAGCTTCTGCCTCCTCTCAGCCGATTCAAACAAACTGAAGCAGGTTAATTGTGCCTGGCAGCGGTAATGTACATACAGTTTGACCATGTGACTTTTGAGTGACAGTGGTGGAGGGCTTTCTAAATTGTGGTGACCACATCACATGGACACGGCCCTCAAGCAGACATAAAGGACATGTTTGCCCTTTTTATGATTAACTTAGGATGACGGCGTTCTGGCTCTGTTTGTTGTCTGGTTTGCACATGCAACACAGATGAACATAATCCACGTGTTTGTGCTGAAACGTTTCATAGAGCTCACTGAAATGTTAGGGTGCAGCTATAAACGACTACGGGCAGTGAAAGAAATGATGTTTAGGTATGCGCAGGAATCATGATGCAAATGTTGGCTGGAGTATTGTTTGTTTGGTACCTGCAGTCTTGCATAAAACAAGAATGTTAACTCAAAGTGAGACATGGGCGAGAGAGCTTTTTATTCTGAAAATGTTTTATTTATGTGATTTCAAAGGTTGTGTGACATTAACTTTCTTGTATAAGGTTTATTTCCGTTACAAATGCTGCATATCTTTTCATAATAACTATATTTGGTTTCAGCAATATTTTGCTGCTGATGTCTCATTTGAGTAAAGGAACTGAGTAAAAGCCAAACAAAAGGGGCTGACTTTGTTTCGATTAATTGCACAGCAGTAACAATGTGCGCTGTCATCTCTTGTAAACCCATCCCAGATCTTCCCAAGGCTGCGCTGAGGATCCTCAGTAACATGACCTTCCTGTTTGTCAGCCTGTCCTACACAGCTGAGTGTGCCATTGTCACCGCCTTCATCACCTTCATTCCCAAGTTTATTGAATCACAGTTTGGCATCCCTGCCTCCAACGCCAGCATCTACACTGGTGAGTCCTTTCTTTTGCATTTGTTTTTTAACTGATGCTACATCCCAGGATTATATTTGTCTCAGATTTTTCATTAAATGCTAAATGCTTCGCTGTTTTATAGATGTGTGCTGTGAAACATTATTGCAGTTCAGAAAAATTATCCATGTGTTTGAGGTACTTTGAGGGAGTGGGATCACACTCTTTGTGGGCTGCCTGCAAGGATTTGTGGGGGCTGTGATGGAGGATATTCAGTATGGATTGAATGACACCAGCTGTCTGGAAAAAAAAAAGGAGAGAAAGAAAATATACAATTCCAAACTTGTTTTAAACTCTTAAGTCTAACCAACTATTCAAAACCCAGAGACATTTTAATCTGTTTCCTCTATCTGCAGTCTGTATTTGTCTAAAATGGATTTTTTTTCTTGTCCTTCCTCTTTCTTGGAGTGATTTACAATCAAAGAAGGGTGTAATGAGTCATGGGGCCCTTCTGGGTTTCATTCAGCCATTAATTTCCATCACATCCTGTAAAACCAAAGTTTCTATTCACTGCAGGAGACTCAGCCGTCATAGCGTAGATGCACACCCACAAACACATGCACATGCCATCTTCTGAAATTCGTTCACCACATAGAGCTTGTAAGGTGCACAAAGAGCCTCTAATCCTTCATCTGTGTCTGAGCCACTGTTGCCAATGCACAACTAATCTGCTGGCGGGATTATTACAATAAGAAGTGATTGAAAACTCAATTTTGGCTTTGAAAGCAAATCTGTACACGTGCTTTTATTGGTGTGTGTGTGTCAAAGTATACTCCCAGCTAACATATGGTTGTTTCAAGACACACACACACACACACACACACACACACACACACACACACACGCACATGTACACAATGCCATTGCCTCATCTTATCTGCCTGTTGCCAGGATACAAAGGGTAAGGGCGAACGGGTGGTGAAGTTGCCATGACGACCCAAATGCTGCCGTGTTACTAGGATGTGACGGTGGTTGGAGACGAGGAGAAGACGGTGCTCCTGTTGAAGCGAGCGCTGTGCTTCCTGGGGGAACCAGATGGACTGACAGACTCTGGCATTTCACTGATGATTGAAATATGCTCTTTCAATATTCTTTAGTGGCACTGATAAAGTCTCTGTTATCATTTTATCAAATATTAACAGTTTTTATTTGATTTAGTGTTACTTTAAGGTAGATTAAACAACAAAAGTCAAGATTTGAGAGCATAGTTTCATAAGTGATATTTAGAGATGTGTGTAGGGGTTCTTAAGCTGAATTTACTTAAAGAAGACCCATTTTGTAATTTTTTTTGAAACGCTAATACAGGTTCTGAAGGATTGATATGTCTGTGGTAGTAAAAATTCTTCATTTGCCCCTTTTAAATCATGTGTTTACACTTCTGTTCATGGTGAGCAGTAACAGTTACAGTGTTCTGTAAATGCAGCATGATACAAAGTTTGGACTGAATTTCTCATAACGTGTCTGCATCCGTGATATTGCAATTTGCAAATTAAGATTTGGATATTACGTAAGTCTTGAGGATTCCCTTCATTACGTATGTTCAGAAATAAGTGGCCACAGATGGAGTGACTGGTTGTTACATTTCAATTTTAGAGTTGATGGTCTCTTCAGCATCAAAATGTATGCACTCACACACGTGTTTTTCACTCTTTGTTCCCAGTTATCATCTGTTTAATATTCTGTTCTTGTAGTATTGATTTACTAGTTTAATGTTTTCAGTTTTAACCTTTTTAATACATAGACATTTCATATTGATTCATATAATATCTGCATTGTTTAAGCAGTTTAATTCAGACTATAAAAAACATACCCAACTTTAAAATATTTAATAGTGATGTTACTACATACAATAAATTACAAAATAATGCAATAAAATGGCATTAAACTTGCATAATGGTGGGGGAATGATGGACTAATCTGCAATAATATAAAAGCTACAGTGGAAGTAACAGTGAAATTGATGAGAATGCCAAGTTGTGGGTTTTTTTTCAGCAAAACAGTTCATTGTAGTAAAATGAGCAGTGTTACTGTCTTTACTTGATTTTAATGTCAGCTGATGTCCATAATAATGGAGATGACATTGTTGGATTGTATGGCCCATTTTTCTTTCTTTCTTTTTTTTTTTAAACGGGATGAAACATGCTGACTTTAGATTAAACATGTGTAATGTGACCCACTCAAATAGCCATGAAAGCAAATGTTTGTAATGTTTCTCTGTGAGTAAACACTTGCTGACAAGTTTATCATACTGATGTGATGTTGGTAATATAATCTGCGTATATCTGCTGTTCATAAATGGTCTAAAACAATTGAATATAGGGATAAATAAGAGATGAGCTATAACACTTGCCCCAGCAGCACCTTTTGTAGCCGTAGCCTCTAGTGAAGTTGACTCGTGCTGTGCTCACATCGACAGGGGTGCACATAGTCGGTGCTCGAGGGTCGGTGTCCTGCATGTTTTAGATGATTCCCTGCTTCAACACACCCTGAAAAACATGGCTGTGTCATCAACAGACCTGTGCAGGCCTCAGTGACACGCTAATTCTTAATTAGAATCAGGTGTGCTGAAACAGGGAAACATCTAAATCTCACAGGACCCCGGCCCTCGAGCACTGACTACGCACACCCTTCACACAGATAAAGAATTAGGGAGCAATGATACGTTTAATTGAAAAAAATGCTAAATATTGAATCTGATAATTTGCTAAGTCACTAATGAGTCGACCTCAAACTTACTGTTTGCTGAAGCTTAAACACTGAAAATTGAGAATAAAGGGTCACAAAGCATTTAGCATCTGGCCTTCACTGTCAATGATGCTCACAGTTCAGCACAATGCTACAGCGAACACAAAGATTTGATATTGTTATACTGTTTTACGATGTAACTAGTCTAAAGATAAACCCAGGAAGTGATACATTTTCTGTGTGCGGTGTTACAAAGGCTTTACTGGCTATCAGGTGAAGAAATGTCCTTGAATTAGCAGTAGCCACAATGACTAAAAGATTAAAAGAAAGATATCCATCCATCTTCTTGACCCGTTGTACCATTTCTGGGTCACGGGGGTCTGCTGGAGCCCATCCCAGCCCATCCCAGGCGAGAGGCAGGGGTACACCCTGGACAGGTCGCCAGTCCATCGCAGGGCCACATTCAAAG
>JAOWBL010000013.1:7648434-7687050 GCA_028564865.1 Zenarchopterus dispar
TGTGGGAGGAAACCGGAGTCCCCGGAGAAAACCCACGCAAACACGGGGAGAACATGCAAACTCCACACAGAAAGACTTTTGGCCGGGAGTCAAACCAGGAACCTTTTTGCTGTGAGGCAACAGTGCTAACCACTAAACCACCGTGCTGCCCCTAAAAGAAAGATATTTTGAAGAAAATTAATGATGTAGCTCCAATAACTTGAAATCACATATATTACCAAACGCACTGGATGTTTATTATGCATGCTTATAGAGTAGCTGCTTCTATTTCTTCATGAAATGTTGAAATAGAAGTGTACTTTATCACACATGCCTCTCGCACTCGCAGTTTCCCCCCACACAGCTGTTGCGCTTCCTTTTTGTTTCTCTGACCGCTCCGCTTTGGCTTAGAAACAGAACTCTTTCAGCAATCCTTTCAAAAATGCTCATTATACTGGACTATATTGTTGTATTCTGTGCCTTTTTTATATGTTTAAAATGTTCCTCTTCAGCGTGTGTGGGTGTGTGTATAACAGTCATCTATCAAGCCCACTTATCAGGTGGCAGCTGAATGTGTGTGTGTGTGTGTGTGTGTGTGTTGCACCTGAACGACCGTTCTGATTTTTGCAGCGGCGATCGAAGTAGGTTGGACCTGGTAGTGTGATGCGCATGACTTTTGGCTCAGGACAGGACTGCACGGCTGCAGTCACATTAACACACGTACACGCATCGTAGCAGAGAGTTAATTAGGCTTCTGATCGGCTGATTGCGGTTTTAAACTTTCCTTCCTCCTGTTTCCTTCCACTTTCCTTCCACTTCTTCCTGTTTTTACTTACAAAAAGTAAAAACAGTAGGAAATGGTTTTCTTCTTTGCAGCCTGTGGGATTTTTTTTTTTGTTATTATTATTATTATTATTATTAGTATTTTCATCTGCTCCCAGTTGGACTGTGGTTGCTTTTGATATGATTATTATTATTGATATTCAGAAAAATATGTTGTTAAGGGAGAACTGCATCCATACAAAGACTTGCAGTGTTTTGTAATAAGTAGCTACAATCTTAGTGTTCTTTGACGTTGCACTTATTTCTAGGGTGAGTCGCAGTTCATTATTGTCATCACATTGTCTACTATCTTAAGGTTCTTTGACGGTTGTGCTTAGTTTTCTAGTATGATTCACAGTTAATCTTTATTATTGTCATCTTTATTATTGTCATCTTTATATGTCATAATGTTTTGCTGATGTGTTTTAATTTATCTTTTCTTGTGAAAATCATTCTGCCCTCTTCCAATTAGATTCACACCTAATGCCAACAGTCGCACATTTATGTAGAACATTATACTTCACCTGATCACATGAAAAGTGGTTGGTCTGCTCACATCTAAAGTAAAGGGCCAATAAGAGTCGGGTGTGTGTAAAAACAAATTGTACTGGGCAACGTCCAGCCCAAGAAGATTAAATGTAACAGAATAGTGGAGATTGGGGCTCAGCCTGGATGGACATCCTTTTTGATCTCTGTCCCTCTCTAAGCCTAGCGTTGCTTTATTTTGCCTGTGACCACGTTCAGATTAAACTTCAACTTCAATTTTCTTCAATTTTGTAAAGTCCTCTCCTGTCTTCAGTTGTCCAGCTTCCTACAAAAGAAACGGGGCTAACAAGTTTTGTGTGAGATGCGATGAGAAGCGTTAACAAAAGTAACCAATATGTGAAACGATGTAGTCACTTTAGCTGAATGAGGAAGCCACTAATGTTTCATATCTTATGTCTGAAAAGGGCTTAATGCACCCACACACACTTATTAGATCACTTTGAATAAAGTCTTTCACATTAAATTCAGCAAAACTGTTAATCCAGATGAAATGCTTCAATCGTTTATGAACCACAGAATAAGGTTTGTGTGTGCCATAATGTGCATTACTGTGAGTGTGATATCTGGTTTTACTGTGCAAATGTTTAATCTATGAGAAAGCACGTGGTTTTAGCATAGAAACATGCACTTACAAGATGATAACAACACGCTACAATCTGCGCCCCGGCTGTCATGCTGCAGGCTTTATCTTTATCTGCTCCCTTCTGTCCATCGGTTTTTCACACACAGACATGACACACAGATGCAAGCAAGACTACTTTTTCTTTTTTTTTTATTAAGTACTTTTATCATTTCTCTACTGATGCTCTGTGACGAGCCTCCGCCCCCTCTGACTGACCCCATCTCGCTCATTACACGCCTGTGAGAGCCCGTGGGCCACTCTGGAGGGCTGCCATGTGCAGCCGCCCCGGGCCATAAGTCCTGCATCACACTTAATGCCCGGTCCAGTCAGCTAGTGGCATCGCCTTTTCTCATGCTGTCAGTTTTACTGTCTTTAGTGGACGGAGAGCACGTGTCATATCCTGAAATGACTCACTGGTAACTCGCAGCATGGCCTGGTCGCGCTGATACTTGCAAAGCCTATTTTGGTCTCTTTCTTTTTATGAACTCATTTATTCTCAGTGTAATGGAGGGAGTCACATTCAGACATTTCAGTCACATTCAGACTGACGTTTCTTTTTTAAGCATCCATTTCCCACAAAATCCTCAAGATGTTTTATATAATAGGAACTCACATGGTTGTCACGAAGATCAGAGGTGTTTTACGCTTGCTCGTCCCTGCTTCACAGTCATTAAGTCAGTGTTAACGTTCTGTTACATGGTTTATTGGTTTGTGTTTTGTCGCTCATCATCTCTCAGGTCTGATCATTGTGCCCAGCGCCGGGGTGGGCATCGTTCTGGGGGGCTACATCATCAAGAAACTGAAGCTCGGCGCGAGAGAGTCGGCCAAGCTGGCCATGATCTGCAGTGGCGTGTCTCTGCTCTGCTTTTCTACGCTCTTCATAGTGGGCTGCGAGAGCATCAATCTAGGAGGCATCAACATACCTTACACCAATGGGTAAGAAGAAATGCACAAACACTGGTTCAATTCTCAAACAAATCCAAAAATCATCTGCTACTATGTAATTCCAGCAGAAAAAAGAACAGTGCGTTGGATACACACAGGGACTTTTTAGATATTATGTGACATACACAGTATGAATAATGTTGTGGATAAGTTGCGTGTGACGTATTTGAGAGGGCGTGCGAGCTCAGGATGCTGTCTCCAGTCCCATCGTCCTCATGTGTTGTACTAGAGTGAGAATGATTAATTAGCAGCACTGGCAGCTGCTCTCCTGGCTCTGGTGAATCACTTTCCCACCTCTATTTCTGAAGCTGCTTCTCAACACCACATCAGCAACCAGCTGCAGAATTAACAGACAGTCACCCGGTGTCTCAACCCTGCAGGGGGAAGCACGGTGCTCGTTGGCACACGAGCGCACTCGCAACAGACACATAGTGGGCTGCACACCAGCCACACGCTGACCTTGGATGGCGCAAAAGACCCAACAATCGGACTTCTTGTCACATATCCGCCATAGCTTCCCCTCTTATCTTGCTGTTTGCTCAAAACTATCAAAACTGTCAGGGAATTTTTTTTAAAGAAACTGAAAATGTTCAGGTTGTCAGCTGGTAAATTTTAATTGAAAATGGTAAAAAAAAAAAAAGCATCAAACATTGAATCTGAATGTTTGTGTGTTTGTTTTGAGGAGCATTCGTGATCATCTTGAGTTTGAATCAGACAACATTACAGAAGTGTTTTGAGTTTCTAGGCGTTTAGGAACTTCTACTTGGCCAAAACACACCCCTACTGTAAGTTTAATACTCAGAATGGGCAGGAAAAGCTCCTGGGTGGGGTGGAAGATGAAAAGATTCCTGGTTCTGTCATGTAAATCACTGCAAAAGTCATTGTCAGTTTCAGAATGCATCACTGCATCCATAAATTCAACTTAAAATAAGATGGAAAGGCAAAATATATATATATATATGTATATATATATAATCTCAACAAGCTACAGAAATGAGATTGTCTTCTGAGAGCAGTGCTTTTAAAAGCCTGATCTCATTTTAAAAGAAGTGAGAAGTGGGAAGCTCTCTTTTAGTCTGATTTATCAGAACTGACGTGGTTATCACTATCAGTAAGTGGTATCAGTAGTGTTTAAGAAATGAAGGACAGACAGGCACCAAATGTATGAATTGGAAAAATAAAATGTTTTCTTCTGTAGCACAATTGAGGACATGCAAACCTCCACACAGTCACATGGGCACTACAACAGGCTGCAGGAGGCAACAATTTCAACTAATGGGAAGGTTTTTATTCTAGTCCTCACACCCATAAATCTGCTTAATTGTTGAAGCCCATAAACATCCCAAACACATCAATGTGAGCAAAAACAAAGGACCAGTCAGCAGAGAAACATAAAACACACGTCTACTGGGTAATATGACATGTTAAAGGGTTAGTTTTATGTGTCCATATGTTTATTTCTTTTAAGAAAAATTCTGCTTGGGATGTGTACAATTCAAAAGCCAGTGTCAAGAGGGGTGCATTAATGCACATGGCATGTGACTGCACCATTTATCGTGAATAATTTATACAGGATTTGAAACAACATATGGTGTCATCCAGATGACATCTTTATCAGGGAAGGTATTGATCATTTCAGCACAGCAATGTATACAACAGCATGGCTGCATAGTAAAAGACTCCAGGCTCTCAAATCCAGGCTTGTCATCCACTGAAAACAGTTGGTGCATTATGAAATGAAAAATATGTCAAAGGAAACTCAGAACAGTTCTCAGAAGAATAACTAAACATTTTACTTTTCAAACTATAAGGGATGATCTCTTGAGTCTGTGAATACTCCCATAACAAGTTAAACACTGTTCCAACTTTCCTAAAGCAATACAATGTTTCAGTTTGAGTATCTGATAAGCTGTCTTAAGGGCTGGGTTAGCAACTACTGGATTATCTGAACAAAACAAACAAAAATCAGCAAATAAATCACCCCTCTTGGTCATTCGTGAGGGCAATGTTGTGGTTGGCAGGCTGGCTTCATTTTTTTTCTGAGTTAAGAGGCTAAGACTGTGTTTGAAGACTTCAGAAATGACATTGAGTAACTAACCTCACCTTTAAACACTGTCTCAGTCTTTTAGCAACTATGTGCTACATAAATAAAGATACTTTCATAATCAACTCAAAGTTAAAAACCCAGAATGGCCAGGAAAGGATGACATTTAAAAACTTTTTGGTTTTCACATGACTAAAAATATCCAGGTGATTATTTGTCAAAACACCAGTGTGTCATTAAAAATCCCATTCTTGACTGTGGTCTTTGCTTGAGACGGTGTTTATAGAGCGGTCAAAAAGACTTTGAGCTGGTGGGGTGCCTCATTATGAACGGCACTGGTCGCGGGTGGCACCCACATGAGGAATGTTAAGCCGAAACCTCTCCGTTCATCTGTGCTCTAGTCTAGACGAGACTCTGCTTAGTTTGATAAGAAAGGACCTAGCCAAGAGGCATATCGGGTTATGTAATAACCTTAAATACTGCATCACGGTTGCATGACTGTCTCTCGGGATGGTACGCTTAATTAAAAGCATACGGCTCAGTTGTCTGTGTTTAAAGACCTGATAAACCTCCGAACTTGTCGGCTGTTTTTCTGCCATTTTCCTCGGTCGGTGTCTGTAGTGTTGAAGCAGATTAAGCCACTCACTCTCTTGGCTTGGCGTTGTTGTTGTTGTTGTTGTGTGCAGCCTGCATACAGTGACACGACATCTGTAGGGCTCAAGGAAGGCTGGGATTTGGCCTCAAAAAGGTCACGTGCACTCAGTGCACCAAGCCCGCCAGCCGAGTGGGAATTATGCCATCTTACATGAACACAAATGTGCAGCCGTCTCTCCATCTCACACACCCAAGTGTTGGGATTGGACTGTTTTTAATGCTCTTCACCAGTGATAGCTGATATAAAAATGCAGATGTTGATTAAAAAAAGGACTTAAAATAACATCCCATTGTTTTAAGAGGCAGCAGAAGAGACTTCCTCCTCTATTTCGATGGCTTTTATAACATTTTCATACTACATGCTTCAAAACTACAGGTTATGAATACATGTTGTTCATGTATAAAAATCAGTATAATAAGCGATGACAAAAGTAATCACCTTTAATACATTAAGAAAGCAGCGTGGCACGTGGTTGTTGTTTTTATGGTCTGTCTAAATCTGTTCCGCTGGATTCGGAGAAAACGCAGGCTCTGCTTCACTGCTCCCGGTTTAGATGAAGCCAAAGCCCTGTCTGGCTCGGGGCGACTGTTCCCACACTACCCGGAGAGCCAGCAGAGGTGGCTCCCACTCAGCCCCTCGTCTCTGGCCTTCTGTTATCACAACAGGCCAGCGGAGGGCGAGGATGAAAGCAGTTAAAGGGATTACAAGTCGCCCATTAATAGTGAGATTTTAACGCAATCGTGCATATTCTTTGGGAGATTAGAAGCCTCTAGTTTTATATGAAATGCTTTCAGTTTCGCAGTTGAAACGCATCGCCGCTCAACAGAAAGCATTTTCAGTTCGGTGCGTGTTCAACCGTGCGTCGAACGACAAGCAGCGGAAAACTTTCAGCTTGTTGGAACATGAGGCTTCGAATGCAGCAGACTGAACTAGTTTCTCTGATTTTAAACGGTGTGCTGGTACCTCAGCTGGCCGACACTTGGAGGAAAAAAAAAAAAAAGGCAGAGATTAACCTAGATAAATGAACGTTTAAAAAAAACAAGCAAACTCTCCCACACACTCAGAGTTCCATCCCTCTGACTCTTGCTGATGCAGCACTACTGCTTGCAAATTAAAAAGGTAGAAGCATCCCAAATGTTAATGAAGGCCATCCAGTGATGTGTACTGATAAATGGTAAAAATTTAGTCTTGTCTTGTAAATGGATGTGATTCATTCCTGCTTTTGAGAATCATTTCCCCACTATGTCTCTGCAGTCCAACACTCACCATGACCCACAGGAACTTGACGGGCAGTTGCAATGTGAACTGTGGCTGTAGGATCCACGAGTACGCTCCGGTCTGCGGCTCCGACGGCATCACCTACTTCAACCCCTGCCTGGCTGGATGCAGCACTGTGGGCAATGACAGCACCGGGGTGAGGGCAATAAAATAATTACATACTTATTCCAGTCACACATCCTTTTATCCTGTCAAATCTGAAATTTTTTTGTCAAAGATTTTGAAGAATTTTCAGGGAGGCACGAATCATTGGTGATGCACAGAGGCTTGTTGTTTGTACATCCTTCTCAGTGTCAGATGGAAACGATGACGATATAAGGAAAATAAATGTTGAGGATCTTTGTCCAGGTCACCCATTGTGTCACGTACAGTCATATGCGAAAATAAATACCCCTTTTTTCATTCTTATGTTTCTTTTTAATGTAAAAGATAAATAAAAACATACCTGATCCTAGTAGGCCAGCATTAGATAAATACAGAATACAAATATTAGGCTGAAGAGGAAAAAGAAACATGGCAATGCTAACATTTTGGCTGTTTGCTGGTCTGGAGCCTTCTGATGTTTGTGAACACAATGCCAAGAGAAAAGACGTAACCAGTGATTTTTTTTTTTTTTTTTTTTAAGAGAAGCAATTGTTGCTGCACATCACTCTGAGAAGAGTTAGAAAACAGTTTGCAAACAGTTTGCAATTGTTTGGAAACTATTTTTTTTAGTGAGATAAATGCATTTCAAGAAAGTATTCTTCCCAGGAATGGATGTTTCAACAAATTGTATTCCACTAATCTGGTTTAATTTTGAGATCATGACGTCACAATTAATCAAGCTCAACTGAGGTTCACAGAACTGTGTCTGAACAAGCAAAAAGACATCTATGGACAAATGAGACATTAGTGGAGATGTTTGACCTTAATGCTCACCACACCACACAGCGTTTCTAAAACATCTCATACCCACTATTAATGAGGGAGTACTAACCTTTGCAAGCCTGTATGTGATTTGTCATTTGGAAAAGATTGGATCTTAGGGTTTCCTTGTGTTGTTATCACAGATCAGGAACTACACCGACTGTGGCTGCGTGCAGAGCAGACAGGTCATCACCCCGTCCTCCGGCAGCCAGGTCAACCAGCTCCAGCTGGTCATTGTGAAAACTTACCTGAATGAGAACGGCTACGCCACATCGGGGAAGTGCGACCGCACCTGCAACACACTCATCCCCTTCCTCATCTTCCTCTTCATCGTCACACTCATTACTGCATGTGCCCAGCCTTCCGCCATCATCGTCACACTCAGGTGAGGACGCCACTTCATTCTTAGACTTTAATCATCTGGCTGCAGTGCATCAGGTTCATGTTATTTTATTCTGTTCTCTTCCCTCAGGTCTGTTGATGAACAAGAGAGGCCTTTTGCTCTTGGGATGCAGTTTGTTTTGCTCCGAACTCTTGGTATGTACCAGATAATTACAAGTCAGAACCACCCCCTGCATTATTTTAAGCCTCAGAAAGTACATCAGGAGTCAGAGAAATATGATGCATTTATAATTCATTTCAGTAAGTAGCCTGTATATGGCCTCCTCAACAGTTTGAAGAGTCAGCACACAACATGCAGTCAAGCTGGTCTTTTATTCTTCAGGTTAATAACAGCCCACAACTTTATAAAGAGCAGGAAAGGAGTGCTGCAGTGAACCTTTTGTGACCGTGTCTGTTGATGGATTTAAAAAAAAGCCCTCAGGGTGAGCGAGTTTGACGCAACACGCCTCTGATCAGCTCAGTATTATTGTGAGAGCATAAAACTGCCACATCTTGTCTTATTTATAAGTGCACAAAGGTACAAGAGTGGGCAGTGGGAGTATCTGCATTTCAGCAATCACAAAATTAACAGGAGAACTAGAATCTTAGAAACTTTTATGTCATCATGTGCAGCTATACAGATTTCGCCCCCCTCAATACATTTATATTGATACAGTTATGGAATTTATCTTCATCTCTTTAGTTAAGAGTGTTATGTTGGACTAATTATATTGGAGAGACTGACTTTTGAGCAACATAAAGATAATTGGCGCCACTTAGTGGTGGATAATAGGTACTGCAGAATTTCACAAAGGAATCCACATGGCAGAGGTTTCCTATTTTTTCTTTATGCACACTAAAACCACTTTTCCCAACAATTTCCTGTTTTGCATATTTTTAAAGCTCCTGGTTTAAAAGCTGAAGCATTTGTAGTGTATTCTTCTTCATAAAAACAAATGATATTGAAGTTTTGTAGGGAAGACGGCTGCTTCATCAGGTTGCCGTTGCTGTTTGATTAGATTTGACTGAGAGGCAGAAACATAAACAAATGGTCCCAGAGTGGATATGGAAATAATGAGTAATTTTTTTGCTTCATTTCCGTCAGATTCTGAGAATTACAAATGCTTAAATGCAGATTAGTTTAAAATTTGAAAATTGTTGTGCACATGTGGGAACAGAGGTTTTCCAGACCTCAAGTTTGGCATGTTTCCACTCATAACGTGGTCCACTCTGAGCCAGCTGTGTGTCAGCGTGCAGCAGCAGAGTAAAACAAAGAGAAGGTTTTGTTGACCAGGTTTGAGGTCATTAATCACTGGCTGTGTCTGCTTCTCCAGCCTACATACCCACGCCCATCTACTTCGGTGCTGTGATTGACACCACCTGCATGCTCTGGCAGCAGGACTGTGGCGTGCACGGCTCCTGCTGGGAGTACGACGTTACCTCGTTCCGCTTCGTCTACTTCGGCCTCGCCGCCAGCCTGAAGTTCGTCGGCTTCATCTTCATCTTCCTCACCTGGTACTCAATCAAGCACAAGGAGGCGCGGGCCGAGCGCTGGCGCCAGCACCTGCCTCCGCTGGGCACCGTCAGTGAACTCATCTGCCACGCCGGTGGGCACAAAAGCCACGCCCGCACCCGCTCCTGCCCCGTGTTCATCCCGCCTCGGCCCGAGCCGCCCGCCGCCCTGCTGCTCAACCGTGGACACAGCAGCCTCAGCTGCCCGGGCAACACCCTCAAAGCAATAACTCCCCCCATACTGCTGCCGCGTCACCACTGAGGCTTCGCCCATGTCTGAAAAAGCATGCCATCCTCCTCCTTGGGGTTCATTGTGACATGTGCCTTCCTGTTTGTGTTGCTGCACAATGTGGTGTCTGCTTTACACCGACTGGGCACCAGACTTGACAGGCAGAGACACGAGTGCGCCCGCCATAACTAAAGGGCTGCGAATTGTTTATGGTAACAGGAGATGCAAATATGTTTTTCTCAGAGCATATCATCAGCTGCAGCCACACTCCACGTCACAGTTTGGACGATGTACGAACATCACATGGTGCTACTGTTAAAGGGCAGGGCATTATAATTTCTGTACAGACAGATGAGTCATCAACATGGCGTCTAAAGCACAAAAAACAAACCTGTACTATGCAAAGTTCAATGTACAGCTCCTTCTTTACTCCACTTGTGTACCTCCTTCCTCTCTACGCAACACACTTACACACTTCATTGTTGTTGGCCCTTTTTATGGTCTCATTTTTCCATGAAGCAGCTGTTTCTTGTGTATTTGGGCCATTCTGCTTCACATATGTTTGCACCTACAGATAAGACAAAAATAGGACCCTCCCCCCCAATCCTCTCCTTTCTTTTTCCTTAACAGTGCCTCTCAGGCTGTTTCGGCCAGTCGAGAAACAAAGCTAGCTATCAGGGTTAACGCTAGCTACTGAAAAGCCAGTCACTGCGACAAAACTCTGCTTTGCTGCGCTCATCTCCGGCGATTTGGAAACGGCTGACGCAGATTTTGAGTTATGAACTTTCTCACCTGCGAAAGAAAGGTAGCCGTGTAGCTTAAACCAGAAAATGGTACAAATGTCAGCGTGGAGGGGAGAAAAAAAAAAAAGCTATGAAGTCTCACGTCATACGGTTTTATTTAAAGGTTAACAATTAATCAAGTGGCAAATAAATGAGGGTCATCTCTGATCATGTGCTTAAACTACTGTAAGTCCTAAATATGTGAAAGTAGGTTTGAAAATGTGGCACAACTGTGGTTTTCTCTCACCTGTTTTCTAAGAAGGAAAAAATGAGATGATCAAATGCACCATTTTGGCTTTGTATTGTTAATGGCTTCTCCATATTAATGGTCATCAGATGTACATAGTAGTTATTTAGCTGACTAGACTTCTAAAGATTTAGCGCAGCAAGCATAACCCTATTTATCTGCCAGAAGAAGCTGACTGTGAATCAGTTTTTGGGTGTTTGGGGCCATCTAGTGAACGTGGAGAAGATTGCGTGAAGGCCAGTGAATGTTGCTGTTTGTCAGATCTGCTGTACTATGAAATTGTTACACACTACTCTAAATTAAGTACTTTAGTTTTCCAAAGATTTAACTCAAGGGTGGGGGGAGTTTATCTTTTTTTTTGTTGTTGTTTAAGTTATATTTTTTAAGTCACATAATGTGACCAAACCCCTTGTTAGAATACTGTGTGCTGGTTTGGTGGAAGTCCATGTTCAGACTCCTCTGATGAGCCTGAACTGTCAACAGATGCCAGAATTTTGCCCTCTGTTCTTGTTTTATTATTATTTTTATTTCCTTTGAAAATAGAGAATTAACTTCTGCAAAGAAATGGAAGGTAATGATGAGGCCTTTTTCTTTTTTGGTTCTGATATTAAAAACATCAGTAGAACACAAAAAGTAAAATCTGACATGTTTTAAAAACCAAAATCTAAGGAATATGTTTGTTTGTTTTTTTTTCTTTTTGGGGACGTGGGGGCTTTAGAAGATGTATAATAGAATTATTGCATTTAAATAAATATACATTTTAAAGTTTGCAATGTAAGAGGGAATCTTGTGCAGTGAACAAAGTTCAAAAGTGAAAGGATTTGGTCGGGAGTGGCGGCATTTTACCAGGTAAAAATCATGTTGTATTGGCTAGTTTTAATATTGTGACTTAGTACCTCAAAGTAGATATTCCTGAGTGATCATCATGTAAATACTGGACACAAATTAAACATATTATAGAGCTGATGCATAGAAATATATTTATGAACTAATCCATTGCAATATAGTTTTAAAAAAATGAAGTAATGCTACAAAAATACAAAAGGCTGGGTTTGTCCCGCTGTGGCTGGTCAGTATTATTACCATGGGAGTTTTTTTTCCTCTCCTCCCTGTCAATGAGGCTTCACTGGTCCTCTCGACTCTTCCTCTAGTGTGCTGTATTTATCACTTTCAATTTAAAAAAAAATAAAGCCAATCTCACTTAATCTTAATGATAATTCTACATCTCATAATGCAATAACTCTTTATAAAACTCTTGTCCTAATCCTAAAAATTTTGATGGAAATAAAAGCATAAATCCATTCATGAAACAATCAGGAACCGAAACCAAAGCAGAGAGGAAGAGGAGAGCGTCATCCAGCGATGCCTCACAGGTCAGAAACTGGAAGTGACTTTACAGTTTTCAACCTCCTGCTCTCCAAAATGTCTGAACTCCTACTGGCACAGATGAGTTCGCGTCGGCTCTAAAGCTGAAGCGACATTCAGAAAGTCGGGCTCTTGTTGCTTTGTGTCCCTCAGGAGCAAAAGTCAAATTGATGTTTGTGAACACTCGGTTTCCAGATGCCTTGAATACTTGATAATTGTCATTAAAAAGCTGATAAAGAAAAAAAAAACGTCTTGAGTTTTTATAAATGATAGCAGAGATGAGTGATGGGACAGAACTCAGGGTGGAGAAAGTTTATTTTTCTTAACAGCGACATGGATTTTCCTGAAACCAGAGTTGTAACACTTTGACACACGTTCGGGGATGAATAGAGTTTTTGTGGAACCGGTTTATAATTAAAACGCAGAAGATGCTGACAGACATTTTTCTGCTGACTTGCAATACTTTCGGCGATCTCTGCAGACCATTTTATTAATTATTCTGTCAGACAAAACTGTTTATGTGACTGAAATGCATTGGCCATGAGCAACATTAGACTCCGGATTAACAAAGCAATACATCACACACACACGCCGCATTATTAATTGGTGACCCAAAATTTGACGAACATTTTCCAGCCCTGTCGGTGATTAATCATGAGAAAATGCTTACACCGACAGGAAAATTAACTTAAACGAAAGGCCTTGGGTTGTGACAGATGCGGTGTCGCAACTCAGTTTAAGAAACTGCAAAGCAAGGAGATTATTTGTGTAAAATATTTCAGGGTTTGCTGGTGCTGTGTAATTCAGGTACCACATGTAAGCTAAAGCGACCGTTCCCATGATTGTCTAAATGTATTATTGCTAACATGATGAAACAAAATGTTGGAAGGAAACTTCAGAAGGTCCAATCCAACTTTTGTCTTAAGAAATTAAAAAAAGAGATAATGGACACATTTTCAGAACAGGAAGATGAGGGTCATAATATGTGAAAGTTCAAAACAGTGGAGCCGTCTGTCACTAGTCAGGTTTGTGTTAAATTAAAAAAACCCAGAATAGGTCAATAATGCTGTTCATCCACTCAGCTGCTGAAATGGTTTCACCGCTCACTGTTTTCATTAAAAAAAAATTATATTAAAAACATCAATATTTAATGCATCTTTATGGAATCATTTTAATCCCAACTCAAGTTTAGCTGCTTTAAAGCCTTTTCTAAATATATACACATATATATTTGAAAAAAGAAAAAAATACTGTTTACTAATAAATGTAGGCACCAATAAAAAATATACAATAAATTTAATACTCATTATACAACTCTGACTGAGGTGGCATTACTCGCCATTGCTCTTGGCAATCTCTTCTTCTAATCACAGTGTCTCGTCACTATGGCGACCAGGGGCTCATTGGTTGGCCGGCCTGAGCATCTGTCTACCTCAGAGGGTCGACTTGGAGGGTTGAGGCGGAGAACCGCTGCCCTCGTAGTTCAAGCTGAGGGGCAGAGCTGACGCCCTGACGCTTTCTGAGGGGGTGGGGGTCCCGGTGATGCTGGCCTGCACCTTTGGCCTCAGAGTCTGTGGGAAGAAAGGGAGATAGCCTTGAGCCTGGAAAATGTCCTCCTCTTCTTCGGGGTCCAGGCCGAGGCCGAGGCCGAGCTGAGCCTGTGAGCCGGAGGCCGCTTGGTGGCCTGGAGAGAGTTCTAGCTGGGCTTGCAGGCTGTTGTGAGTACGCAGGAGGCTGTCATGTCGCGTCTCCAGCTCCGTCAGTCCGTTCCCACTGAACATTTCTCCCTCCAACTCCTCCAGCTGCTGCACCCACCCGTCACTCCGGAAGATGAGCTCATCTCTGCTCGGGCCTGATGTCACCAGCGCTGCTGAAGCGTCAGCCCCACCGAGGCTGTTAAGAAGGCTCCCGGGAAGGTCGTTCACAAAGGATTCAAGATTCACCTCAAGTGCGGGCGGTGCTGGCAGTGTTCTGTTGGGGGCGGGGGTGGTGAGGCGAGTCCCTGTTGCCACGCCTGGCCAGGCGTCGCTGGCGGAGGCCAGCTCTTCTCCGCTGCCCTCTTCAAAGCTTCCACCCCCGGCCCCAGAGCCCAGCTCTGGCAGGGTGGAGTCGTCAAGCTTTCGGGTTTGGTTGAATTTGTTCAAAAAGTGTGCAAACATTTTATCTACATCCTTCAGGAAGTTGGCCCAGTTGTCCGGGCTGGGGCTGTAGTCAGGCCTACATTCATACAGGCTTTCGTTTATGCTATACAAATCCTCCAGTTCCTGCCAGTTCACCTCCTCGTCTGTCAAGTTGGGCAGCTTAACCCTGTCGTCCTTCCCATCCCGGCTGTGTGCTGCCGAACAAAAAGAAACAAGAGACTTTAGGGATCTGGAGTTGAAAGAATGAGAAGCTCGTTTGAAGTTTACTCAGGCAGCATGCAGTCAGGCCCGGCTTCCGGTTCTCACTACAGCAGCCACCGGAATGAGGTCTGCAGCCCCGGGCGTGCACGCTCACACACACACACAGTTCAAAGCAGCACTAGATAAACACGGCACTCACACTGAGCTCAAGCCATGAGTTGTGCAAACATGCTGCCTTTTTGCTAAATCACATTAAAAAGGATGTACTGAAAAGAAAAAAAACATCGAATGATCCGTCATTACAGACTAACAGACTAAGCTGCACAGGAAGTGCATGATGGCGTAGTTAATGGCAAGCCTGCGTCGAGTAGATATGCAATGTCAGGTAACCTGGAATGAAATAAAATTTAAAAAAAAAAACAGAGGAGATGGGTGATTTCCAAAACAAGTAAATGCTTAGAAATAAAATAAGAAAAGGAATTTGCCACCAAGCTGTCTGCACAGAAAAATACTATCAGGGAAAGAGAAAGCAGAAAAAAATGCAGCATTTAAAAAAAAAAAAAAAACTGAATAAGAGTTGGGCTCAAAGAAGCACGAGGGCCACTTCTGGCTGGCTTTCCTTGTGAGACCAGCTTTTCCTGCAACTACTGCAGCTACAGAGGGTTTGATAGGGACTGTTGCACTCACAGGAAGGAGAGGCTCGGTCTCCTCTTTGACCACTTTCGATGCTGCTGCTGCCTGGTAAGCAGGTGCCAGAGAGGTCAAAGGGTGGGGACAGAGATATGTTGTCAGCTCAAGTGTTTGTTCTACCTCTATCTGTGACCATGAGTGAAAATGACAGCTACTCTGAACATCACATTACACTGGAACGGGATGTGAGGACTCTCTACGTATGGATGTGGCTGGAATTACATGGGATATGATGTGATGAAGGAATAGTTTCACATTTTGGGTGCTATATTTACTCAATCTTCTTTTAAAAAAAAACAAAAAAAAAACAAGCCAGGCGAGATGATTCCTACTTCTTTTGTATTTGTGAAGTACATATAAACCTGTGTAGTGTAGTGAGAATAACAGATAGGAAAGGGAAACGAGCTCGACTCTGTCCAGAAGCTCGCAAAATGACTTCAGGAAGTCAGCGCTCTGAGCCAAGAGAGTGCAGCACATTTCTCCACATAAAACTGGAATCTGTTGTTTCTCTCTCCTGGGTTTTGTATGGATTTAATAAAGAAGAAACAACATCTTTCTAGTAAGATTTAGATGTATTTCTTGGAGGCTAAGTTAACCGTTTCTTTGCTCGACCACATGAGCAGGTAAGAAGTATTCATCATCTCATAGGACTATCCCCCAAAGTGTCAACGTATTCCTTAAATCTGAATGTAATGATGCATGAGGGGATGATACGGCATCGTGCTTTGTCATTCATGTGCACCTGATGCTTGGGTTGGTCTCAGATAAACACATATGCAGACCCTCTCCAGATTACAGCCATGCTATCCTCTCAAAAGGATAGAGTCTGATCTGTGCTTCGGACAGTCTCATAAAAATGTTGCACTCTCAAGCAAGGGTGTGAAAATATGTGGCAGGTAATGTCTATTTTGGCAGCTGCTTACATGTTCAAATAGCTACAGACTCGCATTATACAGCAGATGAAGATTATGTGCCCATAGGTGGAATTTTAAAGAGAAAAAAAAAAAGGAGTTCTGTTATGATTTGTTAGTGCGTTCCCAGCATGCAGCCACAGTTTAAGCGTCAGCACTCCATGGATGGATTTATTAGTGGGAATGAGGCAAATGGGCCCATGCAGGTGTTAAAGAAAAAGCCACTGAAGAGGAACAAAACTTGGTGGATACCTGTGTGGCTCATAGCTTCCTCCATCTTTACCTCCTGATCAGAAAAATGAAAGCAATCGATTGTTAATTCTTGGATTCAAGGGGGATGTGGGGAGGGATAAATAGTTCAGTCACTGATGCACTCCTGCTACTCACTATGGAAAAAAAAAAAGTAATAATTAGATGACTGCAGGTAGGAAAGAGATTTGGATGTAAACCAAAGCAGTGAGGGAAAGACGAGAACTGATTCAGGATAAAGCGGTTTGATGGGTGGTAATGTCGACCAGTTTTCCCCTTCAAAAGGCAAAAATGAACAAAAGCAAAGAAAGTCAGGCGATTTCTGGGGTTTAAGTCACACTTCACGAACCGATGCTGATTCTTTCCTTTCATCAAGTTCAGTTTTATTTTTCAATTTCTCCAGAAAATAAACCACCACTTGATGTAACCAAAACAACCATTTCGCCGGTTAAAAGCACAACGACAGCACTTGAGGAGGGTCGGCCAAGTAAGTGGCTTTAGGCCGTTTCGTGACATGTGCTGGCGTGCTTTTGACAGACGCAGCACGCCAGAACCAACACATGGTTAAGATTTCTCAGCGCGGCTTCACCACCTCACACCGGAGCCGTCAGTTCACGCCTCGCGCAAACACTGCAGGCGTACGTTACTTATTAACCACCTTCATCACTTGGAAAATTTATTAGGATTGATGGAAAAAAACATGGCTGATGATAGCAGTGTTGCATACAGAATGAGAGATTTAACTGCAGCGATGACAGCATCCTTAAAATAATGCTTCGCACTCCGTGACTCAGAAAGGGGAAGATGTTCAGATGCGCAGGTTTAACACGGCCTTGGTCTTTTGGTACTTGACTAAAACTGAAAACTGCTTGATAAATGAGGGGGGAGAGGGGGAAAAAAAGAGTAGAAGAAGATCCTGGGCCTAAAGAGAGCTCCATGAGTGTGTGTTTCATTGTGGACTGAAATTTCCACAGATGCACACAAATCACTGAAAGGATCATTCCTTCAGATGCATGCAGCATGCAGATATGTCAAAACACACACCACCCAGCTGAAAGAGACTCACAGCAGAAGACTTTAGTCAAATTCCTAAACTCACAACTTTTTTTTTTTTTTTTTAAAGAAAAAAAAATTACCCATCAGATTACAGCGTTTCTTCATAGCTACAACTCCTCTGTGTGTAGAGTCTGTTTCAGTCTTTGGTGGGATATCATCTACCTCTACACCCCTCACATCAGTCCACGTGTCCAACCATCTCGCTAGACTCTCAAAGACACTGAGACAGGAGAGATAGGCGGGCTGCGAGTTAGTGTTTTTTACCTGTATCCAAGCCTTTAGGGCGAGGGTTACACTGCTTGTACCCCTGACAACTCCTCATCTCCATGAGCTGGGCGTGGAGGACGTTCAGTACCTCCCGATCCACTGCGTATACCGTGTTGGTCAACTGAAAGTTCAACACACACAAACAACACACATTTAATGTCACTGGAAGCCTATGTACAATTTTAAAAAGGAACAGTAAACATAACTTTCATGACTGTTCACAATTTTTTAAAACATTTTCTTAAAAAGTTGTTGCTTAAAATATCCTAAGACAGCAACTTGGAAATCAAAGTCTGAAACTGGCTCACGGACATCAGGAAAAGGTTAAGATCCCAACATGTTACAGTTATTTAATCCATTTATAATAAAATGGTTCTCATCTAAATGTTATTAGGAGTTATCTGGAAAAAAAGTCTGTGTACAAATTCAAGCTTATTAGATCATTTTTATGAGAGCATAATTAAATTCCAAGAATTTTTCCAAAAGCTCTGAGAAAATAATTGAAAATTGAGCGGTCAGATCTTCCACCCACCTGGTACGGGTCACTGTTGAGATCAAAGTACTCCAGGAAGCCTGTGGAAAACTCACAGAAGAGCGTGTTGTGGGTCTCGTTGATGGTTCTCAGGCACCAGTAGGTGTTGTTGTTGGAGCTGGTGCATGCACAGAATCCACCCACTAAGAAATAATTGACACTGTCACTGCTGTGGGTCTGGGTCTTTTCACGCAAAAAACATAAAAGTGAGACGGTGTAAACACGGGGAAAGCAGCCTCAAACAGTGACAGACGCAGGAATGCTCCTATCTGTCACGAGAGGGTTGAAGTAAATATACACACGTGTCCAGAAAGGGGCCGTCTGCCAGTGGTCATTGTTGTGTGTGAAGCACGTGAGGCCTGGCAGGCTGCAGTCGTCGCCTTTCCTCTGCCGCTTCTTCTCCTTCCTCTCCTTCTTCCTCCTTCGGATCTCGTTGTACAGCTGGGTCTTCCCATCCATTTCCTGAGCGGCCTCCCTGTCGGACGGAAACGGGACAGAATTTCTCTGAGCGGGACGCAAACGTGACATCAGCGCCGACCTCTTTATTGCCAAAAACCGCAGAAATGGATGATGTAGAGGGGACTTCCAGAAAGCATCGCCCGTGCCAGGATATGACGGCTTGTTTGCTTTTATGTTTAATCTCTTACTATGTTCAATTTTCTCCGGGATGAGATTCTAGCCACTGTCCCCTCTCCTTCGCCGCCCGAACACGCAGCAGGCACCACTGGAAACAGCTGCTTTGTATTGATATAATCGGTTCCCAGTGTTTCCTGGTGCAAGCTGATCTTTGTGTTTGAAGGACTGAATGATTTCCCCTCTGTTAAATCATTCCATCTTTCCATGCAACTCAATCGCTTCCACATACACATATAAAACAGATTCATGGCCAAACATCTGCTTACTCAATTAAACTCCATTCAAGGGCCAAACATTCAATGAAAATGTATGGATGACATGATTCTGCAGAAACCTGGGAGCATTTAAGGGTTACAAACATCGTCAACACATCACGCTGCATTCACTGGTCATCTGCGCTCTAGACAGCAACAAATATAACCTGGCACTCAGAGATCAGCCAGATGTGGAGCAGCACTTGCACACTTGGCCAAACACAGTTAAACAAGCCACGATCTGCTCATAATTATACAACCAAAATTAAAGAGGAAGAGAAACTCACTTAAACGGATGGAGCTGATCATTCCTGCTCTTCAGTCTCTCTGCCTTGTTTCTGTGTCCTTTGCTGTAATAGCTGTTTTTACAAGAAGAGAAATAGACCATCGATGGTAAAACATTTCCTTTTTGTGTGTGTACACACTCCAACACAGTTTTACTTAAGGCCCAAAATAAACTGTAAATACTTTGGAGGAACGAACCTTTTTCCACAGTCGCACTCATCCGGTCGGGTCCTCTTCAGATGGCCTCTGACTTCTCGAAGGTTCTTGATTTTGTCTTGAAGAGCTTCAATCTGAAAACACGTAATTCCAACACTTGGAGTTATTTGTTCCTGTTACGGCAAACCATTTAATTTTGAGAGAGAAAGAATCCATTAAGCACCGGAGAAGCAAATGAAAACATCTTGGTACACTCACCTCCTGGTCCACGTAGCTCTTGTGATCTTTCCAGGCTCGGGAAGACTGGTAGATTTCTCTCTCACAGTGAACACTGTCATTCATTAGGATGTAACATCTAAAAAATATCCAAGAAATGAAAGAAAAAAAAAAGTTATATACTGCTCTCCACATACACACAATGCATAAACAGCCCCTCTAGAAATAAGCCTTATATTCGTGAACCAAGTCAAATTGTCTTATATTTAACACAAATAACTGTCTCTGGGGCAGAACATTTTACTTCACTTGGAAAATAGTGTAGCCAACAGAATTTTTTTTTCTTGAAACAAGGATTTTTTTTTAATTGAAAAAAGAACTTTGTTAGAAATTGATTTTTCCAGTCCATAAATACAAGTGTGGAGTTTCCCCTTGAAATATTCTTCATTATTCTACACAGGATTCTTACTTGTGTGTAACTTTCACAGAGTTTGGGTATCCCACTGCATTAGTGTCATCTGCCAGCATTTCCTCCGAACCATCGTCAGTCCCCAAGTCAAAGTCCGGGTCCTCTGAGTTATAGTGCCGCTTTGAGATGACGCGGCGGCGGATGGCTGATGTGTCATCAGCTTGCAGGTCCACATCGTAAATCTGACCCTCAAACTCCACAGACAGAGACCTGGCAGGCCGCGTATGGACGAAACGAGGACGATAACCTGCCACAGAACAGGAACTTTGAGTTTCTTTATTCCCTTTGATCATTTATGGACCTTTCAAGGATCATTAGATGGTCATACTACAGCTGCACTTTGTCCATCCACCACTAGAGGGCGTTAAATCACCCGAGAACACAATGTCTAGAGTCACACAGGGGCAAAAACCAAGCACCACACTTACTGCAGGTTGTTTGATTTTTACAGCCATCAGCCTCCCTTCAGAGCATAAATAATCAATTTCACAAAGTCAAGCTCTGAGCTTTTACAGACTTCTTTTTCCAACTGGCATTCAGACATCAGTGACAACACTGTAATTGAGTAAAGAGGTGCATAAAAATTGAACCAGTGTCAATTTTTAAACTGAAATATTGTAATAAAAACCAGTATAATGGGAGAGCCAGTTTTGTATTGATAAAATGACTATGCTCAGGCACATTATTATATTAGATGGGAATTTATGCTCACGTTGGCCTGCGGAGGATGAGAACTGCCTGTGGGAGCGGCGGTCTGACTTCGATGGTTTGTACAGAGCGCCCTCACAGTCACAGGCCTTGTCTCTGTTGTCATAACTGTTGCGAGGCTTCAGGCTGCGAGCCCTCTTCCTGGAGCCTTCTTTCGAACCACCTTTACACTTTTGTATCCTCCACTTCCCAGTAATCTCCTCCACACAATGCCACTTCTGTCAAAAAACAACCGAAGCAAGAAATAAACAGTAAACATGATTTTTACAGTTACCACCCTGACGAATATCATGCATAGTTGTTACAAGGGACAGATTTGCAACATCAGAAATGATTACAGATTCCAAGAGAGAAATCTTCAATGATTTGAGACATTCTTTTAGGGAAAAATGCCTCTGACAGGGGCAGATGCCAGTCTGTGGGGAAAGAATGGCATCCAAAAGCAGCGAGAAGTGAAACCAATACAACCATGTGAGAGGAATTGGGTCTGTCTGCTGCTCGTAAAACGAAGAGGAAACCCCCATCACTTCTCACACTGGGTATGTCTAAATGCGTCACGAACATAATTGTATAAACACATTTCCACACACGCCTGCGTCTTTCACAACATGCATGCCATTATAAAAAACACTGCTTTGAGGCTAGCTGCTGTGAGTACTGCTGCTGGTTAGGTCCTGTATAAATGGAAAAGATGCATCTGCAGGCTGCGGTGCAGATGATCAGTGCAAAGTGTGGGAACAAGGGTCCAAACAAAGAGGCGTAAGGCAGATCAGGTTTCTTCTGGAGGAGCTTACGGGCCCCGCAGAGCGGTCATGTCAACATTAGACTAGACACAAGGGAGAGACATGCATTGTCACTGGAGGATGAAAACAATCTCTGCTTTTCTTTATCCGTCTCCTTTATCCACCCTACTGTGAGCACTTTAACCCATTAAGACCAGATGCAACATATGTGTGTATTGCTGCAGCAGAAGAGCATAAAAAAACAAAGGAGGAGCAAACTGGTTAGCAAGTGGTTGATTTGCTGCCAGTGTTGCAGTGACTGCCTATAAAAACACTCGTGTGGCTTTCAACAAATGTTATTTTACAGCCATCTACGTTTGCAGTAAAGATTTACTCCGCTATATGGATTCTGGTTTTCTTTCCCTTTTTTTTTTTTAAAGAGCAGACAAGATGATAATGCAAGCTGAAGTGTGTGTAACAAGCCCTGCAAGCCACTCAGGGCTCGCCACAGCACTACAATCACGATATCATGTGCAGCTGTAATCCTGAACCCACACTTCTGCTTGCACGACACACTTCTGAGCTCACCAAAAAATTGCTCCATTGCTGTCTTTAATAAGTGATTGTTACATACACACATTTGTGCGGTCATAAAAATGGATCTGGATTGCATTAGCCAGACCCTTAGAAACCCTGCCCGTCATTTAACACTACCTGAAATTTGTAACAATTTGTATTTCTCTGGCCTGTCTGCTCCGAGGCCACATACTGTACCATCTGGCTGAGAGTTAATGGGCGCAGATGAAAAGGAAAGTACCCACAAATTAATGGACCACAAAACGGCGCAAAAAAAAAAAAAAAAAAGAGACCCATTATAAACTGACTGATGTCCTCGTTGCTGGTGTGGAATTCCTCAGCAGACAACGTGGAGGTCAGTTGAGAAGTGAGAGATTGTTGTTAGAAAATGAATACAACTCCAGAGGCAGACATCTGTGAGCTCATTTCTGTCAGCAGGTGTCCGCAGAGAAAACATTTGCAGTTTCTGTGTCTTTTCTTTTACCTGTCCAGGCTGTTCACATGGTGTCTGGAATTCAGCCTGCTGGCAAGTTTCTCTGACCTTCTTGTACTTGGGAAGGCTGTTGGTGTGCTGAGTGCTCATGGAGTCATCCTTCTTCCTCAGGATCTTTCTACAAGACACAACGTGTAAACAGAAGGAACACGGTATCGAGAAGAGGTCAGAAAAAGGCCAAATTAAAATCTCATTCATTAAAACAGTGTCAGCTTTGTACACTTTCATGATATTTGCCAAAAGATGGATATGTTGTGCCATGTTTGAATTGCCTGAACCTGGAGGTTACATCTGTCAAATTCCAGGGTGTTGGACCTTAGTTTGGCATAAAATTCAAATGCAACATTTTCCCCTGTCACCACCAGCCAAGTCCAGGCTTTTCCTCTGACCCAATGTTCTGCCACTAAAAGTTCCTCTAGGAACATTTTGCTCTGTGGGTTATGGGGGCAGAAGAGCTCCCCAAAGGCCAAAATACCTTCTTGGGCTTTTTTTTTTAGATGTACCGGTATTCACACTGGCGATAGGAAGCCTGAAGTAACGCAACAAGCAGTCAGTGACAAGTTTAAAAAAAAAAAAAAAAAAAAAACTCATTGTAATTCTCCATTGTTGCATGCTGGCTCTGTAAGGGGCTTGGGACTTCACTCTTATTCTTTTCCTTCATATTTAGATTTTTAGAAGCTAACTTTTACCATCTTCTTTTTTTTTTTTTTGAAAAGACAGCTCCAATTTTACTCTCATTCAGAAAGCTTCTTCTCTGAAGTAGGATCTGCAAGAAAGGACACTAAACACAGTCTTGAATGCTACAATTGGCTGCAGTTCCTGCGGTGTAGATGCCAAAAAAAGAACGAGGTCTTCTTCCAGTGGTTGTAAAAATTATAGAAATGCTGCTGTGGTTCACAGCACCTCATCTCCTGGCCACCCGGGAACCACAGGCAGAGCGATGGTAACAACAAGGTACAGAACAAGCTGTCCGCTTTACCGTTTGATACTTTGTAGTGCTGCAAAGGGAAAGCAGCTGACATTTAGTCTTGTTAGTTGATTTCAGCCTGAGGTGCTTAAAGAGCTAATTGCTGTTGATGTTGCTCCCTGATAACTGCATTAGGGAGTGACATCCCTGATGCAGTTATCAGGGAGGCGGATAAGAAGATGATAAGATCCTCAAACAACAGTCGGCCCCGCTGTCATTCAGCAGTTCAGGCAGTACTGAAAAGTTACGAGAAGACATTAAACCTTAGAGAACAATACACAACCAATGAAAAATTCAAACATTTAACATGCTGCTTTGCAAAATAGACCTTCACCCAGTGTTTCTTTTTAAATGATCCTGATTTAAACAGTATGAAAACAAGAAGAAATTTCTTTCCCCGAAAATTTACGTGCATATTTGAGTACGTGGCGGATCAGAGGCATCATTTTCTGCATCGTATTTCTCTTGGCAGAGGCCAGGTTAATTAAAGAACTGTCAGGGCTTGTGACAAATAGCATACTGTATCCAATTATGTGCACTGTAAAGAAAACAGGTCTTCAGGAAACAGTGGAGCATTTGCAGGAACGTGGCTGCTGCATTTCCCCACTGGAGAGCTGGTGACATGTCCTGTGAGTGGATTAAGTATGAGTCTCCAGCCTATACTCGGGGAAACATCATCCTGAGGCAGGAAGGCTTTTGTTTATTTTGCTTACAACCAATTTGGCAATGTTACTAAAGTGTATCTTCATTCTTTTTCTACCGAAACACACACTGCATGACAAGTTGGATCTCAAGCCACAATAAAGTGTTCAATACGTGCAAACAGTCCTGAGAGGACAAAGACTGAGCTTGTTTTTCCCGTAAATGATCAAATGACCTTGTTACGCAAATCAGCTCCCCCCTTGAGTGAACTGTCATCATTTACCAGCCGTTTATAGCTTTACCAGACAAGTGAGGATACTCCAATCTGCTCCATCATTGTTGCCTTCCAAACTGACTGTGGTCAGGAAATGTCTGTCAGATAAACAGTCGGGAGATGCCGCTGTGTGGCTCCAACGCAGAGCATGCACAGAGCCCTGCACATTTTGGGTTCATTTAAATGTTTCTCAGGTTTATGTGACATACAATGCCCTCCAGTGACATGGATGTGACTGTGGTGTGGACGAGGAATAGAGAACCCACGCTTACCCTCGCTCCACAAGGAATGTGTCTCTCCAGACTTTGGGTTTCCGGTTGGGTTTGAATCTGGGAAAACAAAACAGACAATGTTTGTAAAATTCATACGATCTATCTGCTGCAGCATGTCAGGCAGAAAAAGCTAGCCAAGAAAATAGAAGCTGATCACAGCAAGCTCGAGACCTTGCCGGTTCAAGGGAACAGTGTCAATGCTTTTGAGTATTAAACGAATTATCCCGACCCTGTCTGCAGCTCTGGGCGAGAGTTCTGTGCACACGTATCAACAATGAATACTTTGTGAAGAACAGTCATTTTTCATGCACATTGAATGCTCTACATACAGTGGGTTCTGCGGAGAAACACAAGGTTCGGCTTGCAAACAAATTCGGCAGGAAACTTAATAAAAGAGACCTCAGTAACTTGCAGCCAAGGGAAAAATCTGCCACACTGCCCTGAACCCACTTTTTTTGCAAGCTGGAGCAAAAGCAATCATTTAAGCTGTGGAAATTTGCATTTGCTCGCTAATGGCCAACGAGGAGAACTGCTGCATACTGTATGTCGGGCACGCTGTTCAATTACTGCCCAAAATATCCATTACAGCATGGCACGATAGATCCATACAAACCTATTGCCAGTCCGATCCTGTTCCAGCAGCTTAAGGATGGACTTTCCATCCATGTCTGGGGGCGTGTCCAGTCCAGCAATGTGGAGAATCGTGGGAGCTAGATCAATGTTCAGCACCAGATGAGGGTTTCTGAAGAAGTACATGCACAGATGCAGTATATTAAATCTTATGCTGTTCAATTCCCAGTAAACCAAAAGAACCTCAAGGATACAGCGCAGCATATTCTTGAACTTTCACAAAGTAGAAACAATGTAACTCGCATGGTCATGATATCAGTTTTTACTTACACTGCCCCTGGCTCCACATTGGGTCCTCTGAGGAAGAATGGCACTCGGATATCAAAATCATATGGCATTGATTTCCCTTTGACTAACCCAAACTGGCCAATATGATAACCATGGTCAGCGGTATAGATGATGTAAGTGTTGTCCAGCTCTCCAGTTTCCTCTAGCATGTCATAAACCTGCATAAATGAAGCGACAGTGAGAAGATTCATGGTCTACTTCACAAATTTAGAAGTCTAGTTATTGTTATGCTCACCTTCTGCACAGAGTCATCTACAGACAGAAGCGTCTGCAGCCGTTTCCGGTGCAGGAAGTTGGTGAACTCCATGTGGATTGGTTTCATGGGGCCTGTGTACTGCATGATCCAATGTTTGTCCATGTTTGGGGCGTAATTGTAGCTTGGGGTGCTGGGAGGGCGCAAAGCGGAGAGGAAAGTGCATAAAAAAATGTGCAATAGTTAGGGCTGATGGCACACACATGTATGCCAAGGGCGTGATGATTTCACATAGATGCTTGAAAATATTTTGCAACATCTGTCTACATGCAAGTTATCAGAGCACATAACAACTACAAGAGTCACCTGCCTGCTACTTTTCACAAACTGCTGCTCAGCAACAGGTGCCACAGTTGTTTCACTGTGTTTGACATGCATCAATGGCTGCTGTGTTGGTTGACGGAAATGTATTAATACTTTTCAGCCAGCAACTTCGCTGTTTTTCCACACCTCTCTCCGACCATCCCTCCTCTCGCACACAGACGAGACTCTCCTTGCTGCGCTGCGCTCCTGGCACAGGCAAGTCATTTGAGGGTTGGCACATGCTTATGAAAATAATAGGCCCCAAAGTCAAGCTTGCAACAACTTCTGGACCAAAAGCTCAATAAGTCATGGTCATTTGAAATGGGGGGAATAACAAGAGAGGATAAATAGCAAAAAGGCAGGAGAAGCAGTCGTGTTTGTGGACTTACAACTGAGAGAAGCCGCTCACCTGTCTTGGTATTAGTTGTAAAATAAAAAAAAGAGGCATACTGTGGGACTTTGTGTCTTACTGGGACTAAGTTAAAGGAGTACATGAGTAACATACTGTAGTAAGTCAGACTAAAAACAAGCTAAAATGAACAGGTTCCACTTCCGAAGAGGCAGCCTCAAGTATCAAAACTCAGATGCTTCATGAGGACCTGCTACGAGAGCCGCTTCGATTGAGCGGCTTTATGTCCTTTTCTCCTCGGGCCTGCTTTGTGATAAAGGTGAACTCTTCACCGACTTAGCAGGCGGTTTAATAAGCCCCACAAAGAGACTTGTCTCTGGGCAATGGGCCACCAAGGTATGGGGGCCCCGAGCACCAGGGAACCAGGAATGCAGAGGTCACTGGAATGGAGCCAGTCCGCACAGGAGAGGTCACACCTGCCACCTGTCACATATAGGTCTGCGTTGTTTAGCATCAGCACCACCGTTCACCCCAGAATGCCTCCCTGTGAAGTTACACATCCAACATGAAAATTTAGCGACTTTCCCTTGAAGCAAATTAGCCGAGTTACGACCAGAACTGTTATTAAGGCACGCAATTGAGCAAACACGTCTAATCCATCGTATCTAAAATAGACGGTAGCCTGGCTTACATCTAAGGAAGTGGGCAAAACACCTTCAGTGAAGAATGTTAATGACATTAGCATCAAACCCTCCCCTGCTATTGTTGCTGTCAAAAATACAGACGCTCGTTTGATTTATGAGGCAGCTCCTCCTTTACTGCTGCAGCCTCGTCCCGCCCCCTGACTGCATTAAAGCTAGATACCACACCATCATAAACCAAATCAGACGGGAACACTGTCAAACAATAATCCAATCTGTGCGAGAGAAAACTTAACGTCTGCCAATGGAAAAAAACCCATTTAGCCTCATCTGTAACGAAAACAAATAAGTCAGTGAGCACCAAAACAAACGCCCACTCATGCCAACCACCTGTGCTCTCCATGGTAACCTCACACACACACACACACACACACACACACACACACACTTCACCTATACACAATCACTGAGGCAACCCTTTTAGTCGACTGTGGGCCCCAGCCCCACCCCCTTCCCTCATAGGCTCCGGCTAAAAATAAATTAATGTCACAAAGGGTGTTCCAGAGCGCACAATGCATTCCTCGCATCCCAGGAGCCACAGGGAGAAACTACTGATTGATATGGACAGGGTCAGGAAGTCCTTTGGGAATCAAGCAGGACGTGAGGAAGACGATGGACATAGCGAGCTGGGATGAGGGAAAATGGGATGACACGTGGAAAAGAGCAGGGAGAGATAAACAGAGAGACAGGATAAATAGAGGGGAATGTTAAGTGGGAGAGAAAGTAAGAGGAAAGCCCACTGAAAGGACAGAAGAGCAGAGAAACAGATTAGTTTCAAAAGCGAAATCCAGTGGAGTAGTGTACTCTGGAAGCCAGTTTCGAGGGCCCACCAGGAGACGACCGGGCACAGTGCCAACGGGACGACCCAGAGAGGAACGCAGGGCTGCTTCGACTGAAGAGACGAGACTTGTGGGAAGCAAATGTGGGTTTGGCATGAGTGCAGTACTATGCTAAAATGCCATCCCTGATCTGCCTCGTCACATGTTCCCCTGCTACTCTTGAACGATAAATCATTGTGATTTCACGCTTGCCACGCCGTCAAGCCCCTCCAGCTTCTGAGCAAACCGTCATCTCTGGAAACTAAGGGTTGCACCCCATGTCGTCATGTTAGACATACGCGACCATAAAAACTCAACTAACAGTAGACGAAAATACGAAATCCAATTTTGCTTTTTAAACAGGCTCTGATAAGAGCATCTTCTTATTACTTACATGTGCTGGGAAGCGTTTGAAAAGAGGTGGGCATACTGCGGCGCTGAGTCTTCAGGGCCGTGAGGAGCAGCGTGGCTGATGACCATCATCACAGGACGGTGAGGGTATATCTTCTTGGACATGCGGAAAAAGCTGATGCTGTCATTGGTGATCAGATCAGTAAAATAATCCTTTGAAAATAAGAGAAAAAAAGAAGAAAGAGTACCACCATTAGGTGCTGCGAGGTGAAGGTGGAGTTAAGGAAAAATGCTAAACAGCACAGGCTTTGATAAAGCTGGTTTGCAGTCCAATCACTGTGACATGCGGCGTTTACTCGTCCAGTCATTTTCAAATAAATTAAGAGGAGCCAGTTGGGGATATGAAGTGGGGCCATTGAGTGCACTACAGTACCAATCTGTCAAGTCAACAGCTGGCAGCTTGCCTGTGTGTGTGTGTGTGTGTGTGTGTGTATATATACAGTACATGGGCTTTGGCCCCTGTCAGTGAATCTCTGCACTATTGAATGTGACACCACTTGATGGTGAAGGAAGCTTGGCGCTTACAAATGGCATGTTGTTATGACAGCTCCCACACTTTACTCATCCTTGGTCTAGTCAACCTGTTTCTACCACTTAGATTTCCCCGAGCCCGACCGTCTTACATTTCCCCGTTTCTCACTGATAAACCCAAGGAGATAATGGAACACACAAAGATAAATCTAAAGAAAAAAAAAGTAGATTGAAATAATGGCAAAAAAAAAAAAAAGAGCTCAAGTGAATCACGATATTTTCCCTTATGATTCAGTTTCTTTTTTTTTTTTTTCTATTTATTTATTGGGATGGGCAGAAATGAGCACAGTTGAATGAATGAAACAGAGTGCCAAGAGCTTAGAAATGTGACAAACATCTCCAAAGGTGTGGCTTTTTATTGAAACCTCTATCCAAGGCGAGGTGGAGTCTGTTTTTTTTTTTTAAATATATAAAAATCACACAGTAGGTAACACCCTGAACTAAAAATACAATGGCATTTGCCAAGTTTCCAACGGCAGATTAACAACTCTACCTGCTATTCCAGCGTACGGTTACCGTTGCCTGCCATACAACAAATGGAAGGGAGTGCCAGGCTGGAAATGAAAGGGTACAGGGTGATTTCCTTTAGATGTCAAAAGAGGGTTTGGTTGTTTCATCTTGTCTCTATTAATAGTTTTTTTCTTCTTACTAGTCAGGCCAACTTTAATGGTCTGGCGGCTGAATGTGTCCATGGAGGTCGATGATTACGTGCACATGGCAGAGGACTGCCATGCTCTTCAACGCTGCCAGCTCTTAAAATCTGAGCCATTGGTGTAGAGGTCTCTGGCAGGTCAAAAGGAAGTGACAGTGTTGTGGGGAATGCTTGGCCAGCAGCTATAAAACAGTCAGGGAGGTGATGAGCATCACTTTTCCCCGTTTGGACAGCATGAAGTGGGAGTCATAACGGGAATTTGTTAGCAAATGGCTGAATTTCGTAACAACGGTCAACTACGCAAGCTGTGATGCTCCTACTTTAAATTTCCTAAGAGCCTACAGGTCCGTCAGCACAGCGGGGATTTACAGTGTTGCACTAATGACATTTGTACAGAAGAAGTAATGAGGTATTTCGCGTTGGTACTGATGACATCATATATCACTTATCACATCTGGCTTGTTAACCAGCCTGCTTTTATAGCTGTTGTTCTTGTATTGTGCAATTAAAATAAACAGTGTACAGACAATATCCTCAAACTTAATCTCTTCCGCACAGGGAAAAAAATTCAACTTAAATGAACTCATGTTCCTGAAGACAGAACATGAGATGGGGTCTAATTGACTGAAATTACTGAGCAAATGCATCGTTGACACGCAGTGGCTTGATGTGCCAGCTGAACAATCCTATGTGAAATCCCCTGGCCCTTTTACCCTGTGTCAGTTTAAAAAAAAAAAAAAAAAATTATAGTCCTCTTAGTGGTGGCATTTTTAGCAGTAAATAGCAAATACTGCATTCATTAGGTTTTCAGCCACAATTTGCTGACCAGGTCGGTGTCATGTTAAACACACTGGCCTCGGCCTGTGGGTAATTTTACACCTCGGTCCAAGTTGGCAGAGCAATGGCAGTCCAAAGATTTGTTTGGCCATCTTTTGAGCCAAGCCTCCGCATCGATTCTCATGTGTATCCAGAACTGCACAATCTGGGAAGATGGAGCTGTGAAAACAAGCTGACAGCTCTTCCAAAAACATCTGCGAAAGATTGATGTTCATGGCAGTCCGGACAAAACAGCGGGGGGGCTGTTGTGACAGTGGAGCCACAGCGTTCATCTCCCGAAGCTGACCTTTTCAAAGTGAAATTTCCCTTCTTTTTTTTTTTATTGTGGTATTATTGCATAAAATAATTTTGCAAAACTGCACAGCGAGACACAGATGAGGGGAGAAAGCAGACAGAGCAAGAGACAAAAACAACCGCAGGGTGGTACTTATTGCATGCAACTTTGGCTTCCCATAAAGACGCATCAATTTTACAGCGTCTAAATATTTAGGAGAGGTGCGTCATAATAAAGGGATGCTGCAGAAAAGGCTGCCGCCACCTCATCTCTGCTCATTCCCTTTAATTCCTGTGACAGAATTCCTGCCAGCGCGGATCACAACACGGTGATAAGTGAAGTGCTTCACTGTCTGTATTTATAAGTGAGTGGAACCTGCAATTTGTAAGACAAAGTCTTTATATTAAGTCATAAAGGGAAAACAAATTAGTGAGAAATCATGAGAGCACATACCTTGGCATATTCGGCACCATGTTTCTCCTTGTAACCATTCCGACAGACGGTGTAATTATAGAAGCGGGAATTTTTGATCAATCCGACCCATTCACGCCACCCAGGTGGGATGTAGCTGCCGTTGTACTCATTGAGGTACTTGCCGAAGAAGGCTAAAGAGGAGGAAAAGAGAGAAAGGGAAGGGGTTGCTTTCAGTGCAGTCTTTGCTCTTCGGTGCATGTTTTTATGTGTTTCTTTAGGGCTGCGCTGCCTCAGAGTTAATCTGAGCATGTGAGTGAGACAATCAGCTTTTTTTCCCCTCCTCTGTTTCTCAGATAGGTCGGGCACGAGGCCAGCCCGTCTCAAAGAAGGCTAATTGCACACTAATGCATTAGCGTGAAAACCACAGGCCGTGCTGCAGCCCTCAGGAAAACATCTGCGCTGCCCACCTCGGTGCCTGTCCATCACTCACACAGTCAGAGTACCGATGAGACGTAGCAGCAACCTGGCATGCTCAACGCGTTTGCCTTTCTCACACACACCCGAAGGGGCTTGCAGGAGTCTTCCTTAGTGGACAAAATTTCTTTGCACATCTTCACTTCACTAACCTGTCCTGTAGCCCGTGTTATTGAGGTAGACCGCAAAGGAGCGGGGTTCATGTTGAGCTTGCCAAGACGGGGAGGAACAGTTCTCGTTGTTGGTGTAGGTGTTGTGGTTGTGGACATACTTGCCCGTCAGCATGGAGGATCGTGACGGGCAGCACATAGGTGTGGTGACAAAGGCGTTGGTGAAAGTCATGCCACCGTCTTCCATTATCTTACGAGTTTTATTCATCACCTGTAAAGAACCTGGAAGGCAAAGTAGGATGATCAGTGCTCTCTGACTCAGCCGAAAAACAGCAATAAACTGAAAAACTGGATGTATCAGTGTATTTGGAAATATTCAGAAAATCAGTGGGTTTTTAAAAACAAAATGTTGGCATTTCCTCTTTTTCCACATATATAAACACAGTTCTCTTCATCTTTATTACTCTATTAGCCGTTTCGACTCAATTTTCTCAGAGGAGAAGTAATTACGATTCAGCATTAAAAACACCAGATGGCCAATGTGCTCTGACTTATGGTCAGCATTTAATATTTAATGTAAGGAAAGAGACCACATAAATCTTCAAGCAAAGAACCATAAACAAATTAAATGGATCGAATGAGGAAAGAATTAAAAAAAATAAGCAAGTAAGCTGCATACAAGTAGTAAGTTAACTAAGAAAAAGAAACAGAAAAAAATTAAAAGTGAATAGGGATTCCAGGAAGACCAGGAAGCTTGCCAGCCTTACCCAGCTCGACATCCTGGTCGTCAGTCATGATGAGGATGATGTTGGGTCGGATGTTTCTGCGGTCTTTCTGGATGCGACCCCTGAAGGCCTGAGCCCTGGTGGTGGTGAAGGCCCAGCTGCCTGGAAGCCAGTCCAGACACAGCAGGGCCAAGCAGGGCAGCCACTGAATCAACATGCTATCCAACACTACAGACCGCAGGAGGGGTTGATGGGAGGATTATGAAGAGATGGGAAGGGAGAAGAGGACAAGCCAGGCCACTCACTCACACCCGTGGAGCTCTCGCAGCCTTGGTTGACTGAGAGAAGACAGGGGGAGAAATCACGTTGAGATGTTATGGAGAGAAATCAGACATGACATAAAGTGGCCAATTTTTCAGTAACAGATTAGAGAAAAGAAAGAAGGACTTTGTTTCGGAACATATAAGCAATTAACTTCAGATAAACTGTGTACATCTTGCTACCAATTATTCAAACTCAGCAGTATAAATAAATAAACAGAAAATCCAGGAAAAGATTCTTTTGAGATTTAGTGCTTGATGGTCCACCAAGAAAAACTTACCAAACAGTTGAATCATGCTTTGTATCAACTTAAACTCCATTAATATTGTAAATTCCCCCAGCTTACATTATCCTAACCTGAACTTGTTAAAGAGACACACACAGACACACCACTACATCATAGCAACAAATTAAAACAACTGCAACTGAGCTGTGAATGTCTAGACACAGAGCTCACCTCAGAGAATCCCATGAGGGTCATTTTTTTGCCGTTTTTCTCACAGTATCCTAAAAATTTCTCCTGCTTTTCACCCTCTCCTTCTTAGCACACACTCACACATGGAAACTCCATCTGTAATGCAGAGCTGTTGTCCAGCTAGCAGGGCTGAGATCACCCTATTGGCTGCCTGCATTCAACACCCACAGCTGCTCCCCTGTGGGAGCCAATCGTGGCTCACCTTCCACCTGTCACTCAACCGCCACTCCCCCCTTAGTGTGTCCATGACAGAGTGCCTTAGGGGGGAGGGAGTTCAGGCATGGGAGGCGGAGAAATGGCTCTGTATTATTAACCCCAGTGCCACTGGCACCAATCACAGATGACCACTGAGTCATCACAACAGTTTGGAGCCTCAGTCTCACAAAGTCATGCTTGATCATCCAAACCTGAACTCTCAAGACAGGCATTTAAGGAATTTAATCACAAAGAGGGGTTAAAACAATCGAAACAGGAAGATTAGATAATTGTTGTATCATTAAAAGTAATGGAAAATGCAGAGAAAGATATCAATTAGCAGGTAGTTCTCAGGAACAATAATATACCTGAAAGAATGGCTTGTGGCTGTGAAATGAACCATGAAGCAGTGATAATGAATCCTCCCTCACAGATTGAGACAGAGTGCCTTATGGGCAGAAATCCCACTGAGTGGCACCACACTGCTCTCAGTTCTGAGTTAATGGGCTGAAAACAAACGGCAGGTCTGTGGCACCTGGGTCTGGTCATACCCCACTGGGTGACTCCGCCCTCACCCGCATGTCTACATCCAAATCACCAAAGGCTCACAACACCAAACAAACCTAAGTGATCTTTTGCTGTGCACAGTGGATGGCACTCTGGAATTTCAACCTTAATACATTCAGCTAATCAGCTGCATCGTCAGAGACAAGTTTGGAGCTGTGGCTTCAACTCTAATCTCTGCGTGAAGAATGATTATCTCCTTTCACAAACAATGACCTTTCATTCTGATGGGAAGTTATTCTATCACAAAACATCTTTCTACTAATCAGCCCAGCATGCTATGTTGCACACAGGAAAAGCCTGCATCTACAAACTAAAACATCGAGTGATGCATCAAACAGATGGCCCTCCATAAGAGTCTTATCTCCATCTCCCAACGCATATCATCCAATCAAAAACAATGTAAATAAGTGAAAAACAGTCTGAATAATAACAGATCTTGCATTATTTATCTGCTGCTCCTCCAGTGAGATTGAAGATGCGATAAGCAGAGTTACAGACAGGGCATTAAAAGCACTACGGTCGGTCCCCTGTTTCAGACGAGCAGCGTCTGTGCAAGCCAGTCAGCCTAGTCATCGTGACAGCCCTGTGCAAACATTGGCGCCGTTTGGACAAACACCCCTCCAGTGCAGGATGGCGGAGAGCACAGAACCTTGCAGTGAATTACACTCGCAACACAAACTACTCTACAAACATTTACTGGCATGCAGAAACTCATAAGATACTCACACACAATCCTTTCTCCCACAAAAACACAGTCTCTAGCTGTGTGGGTTCAAGGCCTCCTACGTAAACGGCAAGGCTTCCCAGAAACAATAGACAGAACCCATATCTAGACAAAACTCACGGCTCTATTTCTGTCAAGCCGTGGAAGACCTGAAATCAGCTCTAAGCCGGTTGGGCGGCTAGTGTCATGTTAGCACCCAGTGCAAATTATATTTGACATGCCAGTGACTCCGAGCTATGGCCTCTTCTTGCAGCTTAGAGAAAACAGACAAGAAGTTTCTTTGTGGAGTCTGATTCAAACCTTGTGGTGCTGATGTGGTTAGCTACAGTGGCATCAATACCTATACTGTCTAAAACACACAAAACAGCCAATGGGACGAGAGCAGTAAATACTGACTGTGAAAATGACTTCTCTGCCTTTTTTGGGCAACATCTTATAGCTGGGTTTCACTTGTTTAGTTTTTCTCACTGAGGCATGGGAAGTTTTGTTAAAATCAAAATGAATTCTAGCAGTTTAATATCTTGGACAATTAGTTATCCATTTCAGAGTGAGCTGTTGTGAAAGTAAATAAGGTATTAATGTGGATCACATGCTCAGTTCCCTGACTTCTTCCTGTGAAAGCAGCTTACAAGGTTCCTTGTATGTACTACTTTGATAAATTAGGTCTCTCCTTGTATGATTTCTGAAGTTTATCCTCTGCACACTGAGAACACGTTAACCAAAGCCAAATTCCTTATTTGTGTATGCAAACCAGGTCTGTAAAGTTGATTCTGATTGTGATAAAGCTAGAAAAGGAAATGCAAATCAAAGTGACAAGAACACCATAAAGAGATAAGTGGTGGCTGTTTATAAAGCGTCGACTCTGCCAGTGAGGACAGCTGCATGCAGCCTCCAATAAAATCCCAAGAAATACCTCCACAGCAATCTTTGCTGCAGACAAGTCAAGTGGTTTGTGAAGGAAAGTGATTGCAACATTATGACTTTATCATCTGTGCTCAGCAGCTGTAGAGCAGAGGACTGCAATGTGACAGGGCTCCTGCAGGTACTCTTATAATGTCACTGTCGATGGAAGGTTGCAGTCGAAAACATTAAGTGTGGCTCCTTGTGAGGCACCAGCTCAGGTACTGACAGTTTTAACCAAAATGGTGGTATTGACGAATCTGAGTTGAGACTGAGAACTTTATAGTACAAAAATTGAAGCAAGGTGAGTCCAACATCTGAGCAATTTTTTAGTAAGCATGAACAAAGAAAATAGAAAACAGAGAAAAATCAATGTAACTTCCATGTGAATAAACATGCCCAGTTTACCCAAGGTGCACTTATCACTGACGTGAAATCTAGCTAAGGAGACCAAAACTGTTTCTTGTTCCCAGCTTTAAGCATGTTAACTTCTGTTGTAACGTCAGATATTTTAAAAGTCTAAAGGGAGAATGACTCACTTTTAGAGTCTGCCCCCAGTGGTCAACTGAGGAATTGCACTTTTCTGTAGCTCAAGTCAGTCTGGCAAAGCTGGATGTAGCACTTTGGTAAAAATACCAATTTCTGCAAGACTGGACATAGCTCAGGTTTTCTTTACACAAATATATGTTTAGTGAGAGTATTATTTCAAACCAAGGCTCTTTAGCCATCCTTCCTGTGTGGTTTTACTTCTAAGTCAGAAAAAAATACTCTAGCCTAATTATGTCAGAATATCATAAACTATGGTCCACCACAGCCTTTAAAAATATGGTGTAATACTTCTGCAAAAGGCAAGTAGTAGTTGCTGGATGTAACTACAGTTCTGTGTTTCCTGTATCTGTCCACACAATGAGGATAAACTTATTGCTTTTGGTCATTTGAAAATACTTAATCAGCCCTTTAGTTTTTTTAACCTGCTAAAGCACACTACTCTGGATGTACAAACTTGATCATACATGACAAGCAGCAGGTGAGGAATCCAGCTCATGCAGGATATAATGCTGGATGTATTCAGGTCTGTAGAGATTTCAAACTCTTCAAATAAACTGAACAATGTGGCTAAATTTTGTGAAACTTGAAAGTTATTACATTGCTGGCTTCTGAATGTCTTTTCTGTTATTACCACTGCTCCCAACTTTGCCCTCAGCGTCTGAGTTTACAGTATGTCCATGTGGCCAGTTTTATAAACCCTTTGAGAAAACACAAAATGATATTTCATGTCATTCTCATGAACTCATCATTCCGAAAGAGTTATTTATTCATGTCGCATAGGCTGATACGAGTTTAGCAGATGTCTTTCATACATCTGTGGAGCAGACAAGAGGCCTTTATCCCTGGACAGAGCCAGAGGACTAGGGAACACATTGTTTCTGCTTCCTCATTGTTTTGGAGGATTAACACTAATGACCCCTTAAATGAGGCCGTACTGTACTCATCATAAGTAAGCTGCTGGAAGAATATTGGGGATGGATGGGAAGAACGTAAAATGCCCAGGGGTTCAAAGGACTGAAACAAAAAGGCCACTATGAAGTTTTCAGACACACAGCTGCCAGATACATAAAAGATGTGCAATTTTCAGATTAATGGACATCAACACTCGGGGCTTTTAGTGCACCTCAACACCCTACTAATCTTTGCGTTCATGATGGCCAAGCTTTTTTTCCCCTCTCTTCTTTACTTGTGAAAAACAGCCCTCTCAGTAACTTTGCTGGGGAACGTGCAGCATTGCTCAGTAATTTGGTATGGTTGTGCGCACAGCTGTGCTTTGAGCACAGAGAGAAGCTCAACATAATAGAGCTGTTGCTTGTGTAACCACGCAGGGCAGAGTACTTTGGCTGGTTGGCACTTGTGCCCTCGAGTTAGGGCCTCAAACCACATGCTCTGCTGCGCCCTGACCCTCTTCCGACCCAAGTGGCGATATGGCTTTGATGGTGGCTTGTTTAACCTAACCTCAGCAACCCGAGGCTACCCACACACGGGGTGAAGAGGGGGGTAAAAAAAGAAGAGTGGCAGGGGGGCAATGTAGAGGTATGAAAGCAGCAGAAGTCTTGTAAAAGTCTGGCTATGATTGCTCTGCATTTTTATTTCAGAAACGGCAAATAGGCAACATCTGGCTTAGGTTCTCTTCAGTCAGCAGTGACAGTGTATACATTTATCAGCTGTCACTGAAAAACAGCAGAAGAAACACAAAAGAGGGCTCATGCAAAAACACAGAATGACTACCATTGATTCATACAACCTTTAAAGCAAAATGCTTGTCTACCATTATATAGTATATCTGCCCACAGAATTGGATCTCATTCAACTTAATATGAAGAGTTTGGAGGTGAGAGGGTTCATGTTCCCAAAACAAGATGCACGTTGAACCCAAACCAGATGCTCTCTCAAAGTAAATCAGTCGTTGATAAAAGGACTTGCTATTAAGCACCTCAAATTTTGCTTTATTTGAGTCTCTCTTTGTCTGGGAGATCTCAGATGCAAAAAAAAAAAAAAAAAAAGCAAAAACGAAGATTTACAATCCAGTGGCATAGTTCAAATTCTGCAGGCCGTTCTGTGACTATAAGCTGTGGGTCTTGC
>JAOWBL010000013.1:7687798-7702705 GCA_028564865.1 Zenarchopterus dispar
ACTTGCTATTAAGCACCTCAAATTTTGCTTTATTTGAGTCTCTCTTTGTCTGGGAGATCTCAGATGCAAAAAAAAAACAAAAAACGAAGATTTACAATCCAGTGGCATAGTTCAAATTCTGCAGGCCGTTCTGTGACTATAAGCTGTGGGTCTTGCGATAACAATAAGGTCTTTCAGTCTGTCATGAGAGAGTTCAGCAAAGCAGGAAGCAGAAATTATGGATTAGAGATTATAGTGTATGTTAAGATACAAGTGGCTCTCAGAAGCTCTGTGGGATAGAAAAAGCTGGAGAACAATCTTCTCTTTTTTCCTTTGGACCTGTAACATTTTTTTAGTTAAGTCTGATAGCCCTCTCTAATCCCTTCCCCTCCCTATCACAGAGTGATTTTTTAATAGAAAGAACTTTAATTAATATTGAGGTTTGTCTAAATAGTTCTGTAATCCAGGAGAATTCAGCTGGTCTGCAGCCATGCGGGCTGCTGAGGGCACTTTACACCGAGGAGGGTCTGTGTCAGGACCGGCAGCGCCCAGCAGGCCAAGGACAGCACATTGTTCCAACAAGACCGGCCTGTTAGCCCCACAAGCAGACTGAAGGAAAGCTCTGTCTCTGTGCATTTACTTGGCTGTGAGCAGGCACTGGGAAAAGGCTCAAACCTGGGTGCTTTCAGACTCTTAACTCCACTGATTTGTTTGACCAAATTGGTTTAAGGTCTATGACAGAATTCCAGTGAGAAAACCAAATACAAGATGGTCCAGGGAGAGCTCACTGGCTCCCTGCTGTTGTGTGTTTATGACTACATAACTTTTATTTTGACAGGCACAGTCTTATCAAGGTTAAACTTATAAAACTTAGATGTTTAAGCTCCCCATTGACAGGCGTTTACTATGTTTGGACTGCAATACAGGAGAAGGAGACTGGCCTCAATTCAGCTGAATGTTAACCCAGAGAGAGCACATTTACAAGTCTTAGAAAACCTCCTCGTGTTTATTTTAAAGTTGATAAGGGACTCTTTGTAGTGCCAAAGCTCGATATTGTGACTGCACCTTTATGAATTATTAGATGAATCATAGTTTAAGATACTTCTAAGTGAGCAGGACCACCAGTTAAAAATCACGAGGAGTTTTCGAGAGTCCTAAGAAGGAAACAAAATATTAAAAAAGCACAAAAAGTCACTTAAAAATGAAGGAAGCTGTGTAAATTGTGTATATGTGTTCCTGGCCTGAATGTGGTGTGTATTAAAGATGAACCATATCCCAGCATCCACTCATCCACGTACACCCACAATGTTCAAGACCTTGATTAAAGATTAGAGACCAACCCCTCACCCCTCTTTGTTTAAGATTAGTCAGCAGCAGATGTTACTGCCATCTTCACCAAAAAGAACAAAGAAGGCTACAAGAAAAACCCATATCTCCATATCGCTGAGATTACTTAAAGCAACAGAAGATACTGAGTCAGCCAGGAGCCTTTAAGAGAAAAAAGAGAAGAGGGTAGGAAAAGGGGGTGTCAGATGACTAAGAGAACAAACAAAAAAAGTAACCACTTTTTTGATTTATGGTGTGATATGAAGACATGAAATCAGCCGCCACGGTTATACGATATGAGCCTACAGCAAGCGCTTTCTTGTTAAATCTTTTCTAAGCTATGGATGGAAACCATTAGCGCCAGACAACCTCAGATGAATAAAATACATTTTATTAATATATGCCTCCAGCCACTTTTCTTGTCAAAACCCACGCTTCCATCAGAAACACTCTATCAGGCTGCAAGAGCCCCACAGAAAGCCAGAGCAAGTCAGAGCAAAATATATTGCTCGCTCACGGGTGGCTTTCTTGTCTCTTTGACGTGTCAAATGTACCCCAGACAAATCACTCCCTTTACCACAAGAGAGAGCTATGGCAAATTGCTTCAACGGGTTTCCACTGAGGTAATTGTCAAGAATAAAGAGACTGACTTCTTTTCCATGAAATCATTAACGTGGTGGCACAGGGTGAGGGACTGAGAGAGCCAAGTCACCAGGTTTGATGGATGTTTTTTGTTCACTGCCAGCTGACATGAGCTGGATGATAGAATTATTTTTCTTGCATACTAATGACCCTGATAAAGAGAAAATAGTTTGAGTTGAGTTTGAACACTAGAAGGAAAGAATTCAGGACATTCACACCTCTCTCTGTAAACACTAGTACTGTTATCCACAAAAGAACAAGTGAATATATTTTTTAAAAAATGATTTTGTGTGCAGCCTGGCTTCAGGTGATGCAGATTGGTATTATTTATTTATTTATTGCTGTGTTTTTAACTTGCTTGTCAGGTTTTGGTTTGCTCCTCATGGTCATCCTGACAGAGGTCCTAACTTGCGCCATCAGATGGTCACCTCTCACCGTCCCAGCGACAATCCTGTCTGCAGCGTTTGAATCCGTTCTTGCACCCCAGTTAAACCTGTCTACTTTGTCGATTCAGACATCACTTATTTCAGCCCTGTTGGGCCTCTGTTACCACCTCAGAAGGTGGAACAGTAGCTTAACACTAACACTGTTTTTCTTGTTCTCTCCTCTTCCTTGTCCTCTAAACCTCCAACCAGTCGAGATGGGCATCCACCCTTCCTGAGCCTGGTTCCACCGGAGTTTTCTTTTTGTTAAGGAGGAGGTTTTTCTTCCACAGTTGCCTCGTTGGCTCTCAGGATCAGGAATTGTATCAAAGAAAAGTCTTGATGCAATCTGCTTGGTTTCTAAGGTAAGTAACTATTATTATTTTTTATTAATAACTAGCTTTGTTTGAACTGGACTAATTTGGAATAGGTTGAATTTTATTTTTGAGGAAGCCTAAGAGGACATTTGTCATAATTTGGTGCTAGATGAATAAAGCTCAACTGAACTGAATAAAATGTGCAGGAATTTTGCTTCTGTGCACTTCACACGGCGCAGCTGAGCAGAATAAAAGTTGATGTCAAGTTCCAACCTGGCAACTTCTTATATCTTCACATTTTGACGATATGAACCATTGAATACACTATGCTCTCTGTAAAACGCTATTAAAAATGCTGTGGTCCATTTGTCTCCAAAGCCAAATATCAGAACAGGGAATTAATACCCAAGTTGCCACCGCTCTGGTTGCAAATTTAAATCAGCAGCGCAAAGTTATTTTGCCTGGTTCTTGCTGATATTAGAGACAGAAGATCACTGCAGCTAGGCTGCGCTTCGTAAGCTAACAAATGAGACAGCAAATCATTCAGACTGAACTGAAACTGACAGTTTAATGTAAACTAAAGCTCTTTGTTCTGCTTTAAACCACTCAGTGGAACTTTCTAAACCTTACTGTACTGTAAGCAGCATTTAGCACATATTGCATAAACAGCATAGCCAAATGAATTCTGCAGAAAAAGGCAGTTGTTCACTGTGAGGTTGTAGCAGTTCAGTCGGTAAGCACCTGATAAGCATGATAGTACTGCTGACACGTGAAACTTAACACCCCTAAAATGTGGAGCATGTGTGGGCATATTCTCTGGGAACTTTAGACAAACATGGGCAATGAGAACCGAGCCGTGTGACCCTGGATGCCACAAACAAACCGCTTCATGACTGTGACACACTAACATGACACCGCTCATAAAAATGCATATTTGTCTGATTGCACCTGTGCCTGTTTGGCGCTCCCCCTCGGTCCATGCCTGTGGGCACATATGCATGAGTGGCTTTGGATGCCGTGCACTGAGCAAGAAACAGACTCAGCCAGACTTGAGCACAGACAGACACGTAACCTGTAATTTGTACATGGGGATCTATGCTCTCCATTGCCTCTGGCTCTGTGTGTGGCTTTCCAAAGCATGCAGTAACGTCATTTGTAATTCAATTAACTCCATACTATTCCAGATCTTCGTGCGCTGTAAAATGCATAAAGTCTGCATAAAGTCCAATTATCTGAGAGAGCATAAAACAGGATGCTTACCCATCCAAACGCTTCCATTCACTTGCATGTAAGCCAGAGGAAGAGGAATGCACTTAATGCATCACCCCAACATGTTCGTAAGACATTAGCCAAACTCGCTGAAGCTGCCGTGGGCAGTTTGAGAAAAGCAAAGTGGAGAAAAAGCGAGACCTCCTCTCTGTAAACAAAGTTTCTGTTCAAAGATACAGGCTTTCTACTTCCACATGGCCAAGTCGGGCTGATCGAGTGAGGGCAAACAGGACTCCAGGCTACCAGAAGCACATGGCCAAGACCACACTTATGAGCACTTGTAAGTGCACGTACACTTAGACACACACAAGCAGAGGAGGGGAGTGCCGGCAGAGGCTAAATGTGTTTGCCCGCTCCGGGGGAGACGGAAAGAAAGGGAGCAGAAGAGCTGAAACAAACGCATGCTGGCTTCTATTAGTGGAGCTGTGCAGTGGGATAGAGGGGTGAGGAAACATATTCATTCCTTCATCGCCCCTCTACCCCCTCACCTCTATCCATTCTCATCCCTCCTACCCTCCCACCCCATTATCTCCATTCTGGAAAGGCGGTGGATGAAAGGGACAACCCCCCAGTGGCAGCACTTCTCTTTCCAAACTTGCGCCGACGCATTCTGACGGCTGCTTAATTGTACGTGATACAAGCCGGTTCCTTTCTCTTTCAAATCTAAAACAGATTGCTTCTCCCTGGGGAGGGGATTATTGGACAAGAGACATGACAAAGCAGACACAGTCCGGGCCCCTGGGAGATGGAGGACAGAGGGGGGTAAGCTTGTGATTGGGGGGTGTGTATACAGGTTTTTAGCTACACATGCCTATACTATAAAGCACTTATATTTGTTTCTGTGTTTCAAACGCAAGCATATGTGCCCATGTGTGTATACTCACATGACTCAACCGCTGATCACTGGATCAAAACTGGATCTTTTCTGTCCTGTTAAAAATGCTACTTTCATCACTTCTTCATCCCTCCTTCACATCTCCCTCCCTCTCATCTTTCCCCTCAACTTCATTTTGGCTCTTCCACTTCCCTCATCTCTTCTTGACCCAGCCTTTTCTTTTCACCACTTAAACCCTCGCTGCATCATTTGAACAAAAGCTAGTCTGGACACAACAGAAACAGCTTTGAAATCCCATCTCACTCAAACCTTGCTCTTTAAAGGGCATTTTTAGCCACACAAAGCAGGTCCATATGTCTCAAACCATCAGGTAAGCCCTTTGCTAATGTAAAAATGGGCAAGAAAGAAAAGAATGTGTGTCTTTTCTGCAGCTGTTTGTGGTGTGCTTAGGTGCTGCATGAAGGGCTGGAGAATGAGGAATTCCCACCAATGATGAGCTGGATGTGATGTTTACATGCCCTGACCTTTCTCACTGCAATGACAGGCTGAACAAACACATGGGGGAGCTATTGTGAGCTCCCAAATACCTCAAAATAGATCCACGTAGAGCGCATTCGGACATATGTCGCCTGTCCTTGGAGGTGTATCGCTTAAAAGTCAAGAACGCTTTGCATTTTAGGGCTGCCGTGTGATAGCGGATTGTATGTTCAGTCATCAAAGGAAATGAATAAAGGAGTGGAGAAAAGGTCTGACTCATCTAAAGAGCCTTTCTTGACCCGACATCAATAAAAGCATGTCAAATGTTTGCTGTTCAAATCCTGGTCATTAGCAGTGATAAGATGCTGGCTTCTACTCTACAGCTACTATGCAGTCCGGCCAGTATGAGGAATATGATCATTATACCAAAGAAGAAGTGGCAGAGGGGAGGGTGGTCCAGGAAATCATTTCTTAACACAAGTTACAGCTGTTTAACATCATTTTTTGGATTTTCCAGAAAGAGAAAAGTGAAGGAACAACAGTTTTCAAAGCAAAGATGCTTAATGACCGAGCAGAGAATACTTACTAAATCACCATCTGTTGTTTGTGATTAAGCAAAATGTATTGCAGACCACAACAAAAAAAAGAGCTCAGTGCTTTGGTTTTTGCAGCCGACAAATGAGTCATCTGCAAAATTCTCCGTTATACTGAATCAAGACGACTCTATAATGACAGAATTAAAACAAGCAAGGTCATGTTAAGTTTAAAAAAAAAAAAAAGATAAACATTTAAGCTCTTCTTTGTTCTGAAGGTGACTGGTGGCTGTTCCTGTCACCTGTGTCCCCCAGTCCTTTAACTGGATCCAAACTGCCCACAGAATTCCAGGACTGGGAGCAGTTTGGATCAAGAGTCATTTGGCAGGTCCTGGCTGACATGGAGCGGCATGTATCAGCGCAAATCCACACCAGTGCGTTGGATACTAAATAAGTAGCTTCTGCCCTCTCTCCAAAAAAGGGTAAACATTTAGAAGCTCAGGTTGAGACACGAAGGGAACTGAAGCAGGTTTTTGCTGGATTTTCATTTCATTGTATATTAGTCTGCCACGAATGCTTTTGAGCTTGTTCATTAGATGTTGGATGGTTGGCGAAGTCTCTGTTTCACTCTGGCAGCATATTACTCACTAGGTTAAATTATACACACACACACACACACTTACTGTTGGTGGTGCTTGCATAAACAGCTAAAACCACAGATGCTGCCTCCTCTTCTTCTTCCTTTACACTCCCTCTCGCAGCATCCTCATCAGAAGAACAAATTGTTATTTATTTCCTTCACATGAACATAAACAACAAACACTCAGGAGATTCGAAAGATGGCAAAGCTGCTACTGGAGCAATGTTTGTCTTGGCAGCCTCTTGCCCCCCTTCTGCCCCCCAAATCTAATTATTTGCAGCAGCTGCTTGTGCTCTTCTCTGTAACATAGTGGAGAATAAAAAAAAACTCTTTTAGGGATCTCTGAGCTGGCAGGGAGCACTGTGTTTCACCATGAGTAGGGTACTCAGAAGCTGAACTGGAACATGAGGTGGATTATGGAGACCTTACTTTTAAAGATCTTAGCTAAAGTTCTCCATCATTGTCCAGATTCACTCTTTAGTACCACCTACTCACAGCGCAAAAGCACTGAAACGTGAACCAGCCCTTTTTAATGCAACTGAGTCCGATGCAAACATTCACACACACTATAATTTTGTCATTTGGGAAATCTAGGTCAGAAGGATAAATTCTCTGGGTTTTGTGGACTGATGAATGAACACACAGATCAAAACAGAACCAGAGTAAAGAACGGAGTCAAATCATTTACTGGGTCCTTTAAATAGAGGGACTTTAATGTTGTACCACACACAGCTGAAACGACTCTTACTGACAGAATAAAGCTTCAGTTTCAGAAAAGATGAAAACATGTCCACTTTGAAATTTTTAGAGCATTTGTCGAGAAAAGTTTGAGCAGACAAAGCCCACCTGATTTTACTTACCAGTGTAACTTTTACATTGTTCTTCATTAATCTGCTGTCCAACTCACTTGTCCATGAACTAATGCACCACCCTGAAAGCTGTAGTCACCACAATCTGTTGCTGGTGGTGTTAAATACTTCAAGCAACAAGCAGGAAGTGTGGCTGTGGCAGGTTTTACCAAGGTAAACACAAATTCACACAACAGCAGCTTTCACCCATACAAAGTTCACTCCTCGCAGCGCGCCTGCTGTCCGCATACAGCCTCTCACAGCTGCACACTCTCCATTTACAAACATCTCACACACATGCACGGTGCTGGGAGCTGGGGAGTAAATACTTATACATCATATTCCCACTTTGCCGGCAAGTTTCCCTTCTCACTTGACTTGACTTAAATAGTTAAAGTGAGGTGTGGATTCCCAGAGTCTCTGCCTCCGCGCTTTGCTTTGACAGTTTCTCCAGAAAAAGCTCCGCAGCAACTCATCCATTTAACGTATGCTGACACCATCTGCCACATGTGCACTCTAGAAAAGATTTATGTTGAAAAAAACTTGTCTTGGCTGAAGTGAAGCGATGTTAAGTGGCACACTGAGTTTTGAGAATGCTGAAAAAGTACATGAACTGCCAAAGATTTCATCCTGACAAATAAGAGAACTGATACAAGTTTTCCAGAAGCATAAAACACATGCTCACAGTAGGATACCACTGAACAACATATGTTTTTTTTTTCTAATGACAGCAAACTTTTCTGAAGTTTAGAAAAGCTGCTGTTCACTTTCCAAATATTGTGCGTTTGGAAAATGAAAATTTAACAGGTGAATGCTTATGCATTGTGGAAAAAAAATGACATTAATGGAATGTGCTGCCCTCTAATCCCTTGAGACGGAGGAATTTGCGACGGAGGGAATTCCTGTCATTCAGGGGGAAAACTATGAAATCCTGCACACACACACACACACTCACACACACTCACACAGACAGAGCTGCTGTATAGGCAACACAGACTGCCTGCAGAAACAGCGCAGCTCACCACTACAAATCCCTCCTTACAACTCTGACTCCTGTCTGGAAGCTGAGGCAAAAAAATCAACATACACACACTTTGAAAAACCTGTGGCAAAAGGGGGAAAAATAGTAGAAACAAGGCAAATGAAGAGTGAGAAAGTTGTTTTGTACCTGGAAGGCAGGAGAGCAGAGTGTTGGCTGAGTGAGAGGCAAGGCTAGGATTCCTCTCTTGGTTTTATCCTCACGTTCTTCACCGGATCTCCTTTTACTCATAGAGGGGTTTGTGTCTTGGCGCTGGGATTTTAGCTTCAAGAGTAAAGGAGGAGGAGGAGGAGGGGGACCACACAGCTCCTGGAAGACAACCTCTCTCCTCTAATCCCCTCTCCGATGTGATGACACTCTCTAACCTCGACCATCTGTTGAAACACGTCCCGGAGAAGTCAGCACCACGCTGTGTCAAGAACCCCACTCCGCTGCCCAATCACGGACTGGCTGCTGGGTGGCTCCTCGCTGCCAGGAGGCAGGGACAAGGACACAGCGCAGCATAGAGGGAGACACACACACACACACACACACACACAGACACACACACACACACACACACACACCTACCCCCGTCCCACACAGACACTACGAAATGAGAGCAAGAAAACCCCCAGTCATCGTAACCTGAGAGGCAGCATAGAAGGACAGGAAGAGCGAGAGGAGTGGAAACGGGAGGAATAGGAGGGGAGCAAGAGCGGGAGAAAGAGCGCATGTTTAAGTGCTGACAGCAGAGGGAGAAAAAGATGGAGAAACACCATTTGTGTTCTTTAGATTACCTTTTCACACTTAAAAACATAAACTTCTTCAACCTCCCTATGTTGACCTTTGCCCTCCCACTCCTCTCCCTGCAGCTACAGTCTATGTGGTCTAGAGAATAAAACTTAAAAAAAGCAATAAAAGTCTGAATTGGCTCCATGGTGGGACTGCTGTTGGCACTAAACTGTTACATCTGCAGGCACGGGGGCACTCGCACCTCAGTGTGATAAATCCTTACAGTCCCCCGGCTGCATTCCTGCCGCTCACCACCCATTGCCTCAAGTGAAAAAAGAGGGCAGAGGGGAAGACACTAAAATTACAAAGCTAAGGAAAGAGTAAGATAAAGAGAAAAAAGAGAGAGAAGCATAGATAAGAGTGGTTGGGTCTGGGCTTATGGCTAGATGGCAGCAGATTGATAAAATACTCAGCATGTACCATCAACACCATTAAAGCTGCATTTCCTAAACGAATCAACTTATTTTCAGCCCATTCACGCAAAACATGAGGAACATTAGGTGAGAAAGGCTGTCACATTAATCATTTTCTTAAACCACTGTCTTACTCACTGATCCATTAAAAAAGGATTACGAGACCCTGATGGTATTCAGGAGCGACTTCAAAGGCGAACCCTAATGAGATAATTCCCATTTGATAACTAACAGCATCACCATGAGTTAATCAGAGGTGTGAAACAGCAAAGGAAGGCCTCTAAGTGGTCCATTTACATCCTGTAAGCAGTTCTAACACAACGGCCTTTATTTGAATTTGTCCCTTAATGAAAGCCATCAAGTTCAAATTGTTTTACAGTTAATAATGATGATGTGTATTGTTCTTTTTCAACTGAACTCATATACAAATACCTACATAGAAAATTCTATGTTAAAAACCAATATCCGTCAAATTGAGAATGTACGCCTGCTTTGTAGAAAGTAGCATTAAAAAAAAGCACAAAGATGAAGCCTTTCTTAGTATATTTTTATCTATTTTTACTCATCCCCAGGCCTACATGCAAATAAACATGGCCTGTTTCACGAGGAACCCGTGAAACTTTCACCAGCTTGGACTGATGTCTGAAACAGAGGCTGCGGTGAGAAAGAGTAAGGGCCTTAGGGGGAGAGAGATCAAATTAGATTAACCAAATTCACAAAGACTGTCCTGAAGCCCCTCCTGCATGGTTACACACAGCCTTACCCACACCTCAAGCCCCAAGTTCCCCATTCTCACGGCCGAGAGGTTTCCAAAGGGCCTTCAGGCAGGCCAGAGGCGACCAAATCCCCGTGCACTTTACTGGATTAAAGATGGCTGATGCACCAAGGGAGAAGTGGTGTTTATTCAGAAGCTGAGCACATCTGTAAACATCTTAAATCCAAGCAGACAGAAAAGGTTATCAGGCTGAGCTTCGGTGAGGAAAACATCAGCAGTGTTATCCATCTCAGTCCAGTTTTTAAGAGGTACAAATTGACCTTCTCATTTATGTAAGCACACGTCATTCCTTTAAACTATTAATCTCTATCTTCTTTTTTCCACTTTCACTGGTGGACATAAAAGCAAGGGTAGAGGGAGGTCTATAAACTGGTTTCATCTTATGAATGACTGAAAGACCTGCAGGGGGCTGTGGGTTCTCTGGTGCCCCCATTCAACCTATTCACCCTCCCAACACTTAGTTCAAAAAGCTCATCACATGAATATCCACCACTAATTTCCATTTGGGTTAACCACATATGTGTGTATGTCTTGATTCTGCATTTAATGTGACTTTCCTGTTTTAGGCTTTACTCTTAAACTGAACTCAAACTTCCTCACTTCCCCCCTTTTTCCTTCAGCTTTCCAGAGCATCAGTTGGGTCTGCAGGTGCAGGCAGAGGCCAGTGTTGGGGGGCTCCTCGGTTCACTAGCCCCATTCTCTATGCCTGAATGAGATACATAGGGGTGTCATAGCAGCGAGTCTGCCTCTGTGCCAGTGCAGACTGCCAAAGTTGGACCAAGGGATGCAGTCATAATGAGGGGGTGGCACTGTCCTGCACTATGAAGAAATCTAGAATAGAAAGCCCACAGCCACTCAGCCTCTAACCAGAATTGGTATCATAGACTTGGTAAGAGGGGGCATGTTAAAAAAAAAATAGAATGAACAGGTGATCATAAAATGTGTGAGGAGAGATATTAAAGGATAGAAGTCAGAAATAGAACAAAGGGGTGGAAGAACTAGAAAGAGGAAAGGGTGACCGGACGAGGAAGAGGTGATGAAATGGCAGCACATGCATGCATGATCATCCCTCTCAACACACTCCATGTATGTTCCCTTGAACTATATATGTGACTTAGTACACATGAAAGCCACGCATGATCCAAACATGCTTGGTAACATTTCTAACTATTCATTGTGAACAGGGGGAAATAATTGGCCCTGGGATCCTGTTACGTATAATTACTGGTCCCAAATTGGTACGGAGTAGTAAAATGGATAAACAGGGAAATCCCATGCTGTCAGTTGTATTTGTTCATCACTTGTTTCTTTTGTTTAGTGCTTAGCTCTTCAGTTTGTGGATTTATAGTTTTCTAAGTTGTACATTTAGAGCCAGTTAAATTAAGGCAGGATTAAATCAAAACAGTGTAATCAAAGAGCATTAAATTACCTTCATTTAGCAGATACCTTTATCCAGACATGTATAAACAAGGAGAAATGGAGAGTATTGTGGGGGAATGATTTTATGTTCAAGGACACGTCAAAATGCAGACTACCTTTGGCCACCCCCATTTAAAACCACAACAAGCTGATTCACAAACCTTCTACAGTGTGTGGATTAATATCTATGTGGCTTCACATCGCGTAAATATCGTCATCATCCTTCTTTCGACATGTGGAGCCCAAATGCTATGATGTGCAGTTTGGATAGACTCTCAACACAGTTACTGCACGTGAACAAGCAAAGCTAAAACCATACAGGATGGACTTCCAGTTTTATGGGAATAGGTGAAAGTTATTTTCAAGGATGTGAAAGTAGACTTACCTTTTTAAATACATTTATGTTGTCATCCTTGAGACTAGGTCTGCAGAAAGCAAACCATTTTCTTGTTTTTTTCTATTTTCCTTCTGCCAAGAGAGAAACACCTCTTCCTGCTGGTGTGCAGTTTTCTTTACCAATTTCCATTTGTGGAATCTGCTGCGATTACAGAGCAACTTAAATTACAGTATGATTGCAGCTGTGGACTGATTGGGACTAGCATGCATCGGCCTTGATGGGACTTTGTTATGTCGTTGGCAAAAGCATAACTCAATTATTTAGGTATTCTGTTTACTTTACTTGCTTTTCATTTATTCCAATTACAACTTGAATGAGCCAAGAGCTCATCCACCATCTTTGTAAATAGTTTAATTAGGCTAGATGCCTTCTGTAGTCACAATTAGAGAGGAATTTATGTGGACGTAAACATGACTATATCTAGTTTATGTGTAATAACATGAAAAAAGAAAAAAAGAATTAGTCAGAATATAGTATTCCTAGGCTTTTGAACCCTTCACTGCATCCCACTGATTGTTCCGACAAACACCAAAAGTTGACACCTTTTCTCTGTAAAAGAGCAACCAGGTGCTCCTACAAAGAAAAGGAAGATATTAACTCGTGCTGACCTGATTTACAAAATAAATGTTTAAGGTTGATAGGATTTAGAGGACTTTTTATCTTCACATAAACCAGCAAACTAATTGCAGAGGACAACTTAACCATCAAATAAACTAAATATTCCATCAGAGCATTACCATAAATATAATTAGTTTAGAGTTCTTGGTGCATTTCTCTTTTTTCTTGTAAAGTTAAACACAATGTCTTTATTCTTGTTTTGTTCCAGGTTGAGACACTGTTTTTGACGTCATCCTTGAGGTGATGATTTTTTTTATGTCAGGATATAATGAATTTGATTATTTATTTAAAAAAAATAAAAACAAAAGGATATAGATATAATATGGCCACAAAAATTACACATGCATAATATGTATAGATCACAGAAAATCAGGGAATATCATCCATGTTGGGTGAAGTCTGATTATTAAAAAAAAAAAAAAAAAAAAAAAAAAAGGGATGGGATCCAGGTAGTTAAAACTGTCAGGAAAGACTGTGAATTATTGGCTTTTACTAGCTGTTTTTCTTATCCAACCCTTTAATATTATATATAGCAACATCTTCCAAACCCATGAACTCCTCCATATCTTTGAGTTCATCTTACAAATATTGCCAACATGTTGTGTTGCCTTGAATCCGGTAATAAAATCTTTTATCTCTTAACTTCTTCACACTTAAATAATTTCTAAAACTCAGGGAAACTACAAAAACCTGTGACAGTAATAAGATCAACAGCAGCAACTACACAGACCACCCACAGAGTAATTTCAAAGCTGGATTAGGACCTTCCAAGAGCTTTTACAAAGCTGGGAACAGATAGCCAGGCAAACCAATCCTATCACTCTGATGATCTGTTGAATCACAAGATGACAGGAGTGATCCGGGATGGCCTTAAGGTTCAGTAAATGAGTAAATGGCTCAAAACCAGTGCTGTAAGCCATGAATGTATGAGATAAATACAGTGAAGAGATACTGATCGCTCTCCATGGAGATGAAAGGCATTCAGGCAGCTGAGAGAATCACATAGTGACCATGTTGTATGGATGAAGCCTCGGGGCCCTTTGACACTAAATTCCACAAAACAGAGTAAAAAACAATGCAAAGGATACACCACCGAGGGGGTGTGGAGTATTAGGAAGATATGATGCCGAAATTAAAAGATAAAATGCAGAACTTCTTAATAGTTTCTGAGGTCTTTAGAACCCTTGGATCCAAGCTGCAAACCTTTATTGGTTAAAAAAGAAACAACATTATATTCTCATTTTTATTTATTGATTTTTGATGCACCTAAACATTTAGCTCAATTTCTTATAAATAATTCATAAAGTGTTAAAAGAAGAACAAAATCAATACTGAACCGATGTAATCGCGGCATTTCCGTAGCGTGAGCAATCCCACAAAGGGAAAAGAGGCTAAAAAATTTCACTCCAAGTTTTTCTTAATTCAACAGATGACAAAAAAACATAATTGAACAACATGACAGAGTAAACCATGTCAAATCCTCCACACTGGATTTCTCCACTTCATACTGTAGTTTATGAGCAGCATTTTAAGAAATCTGCTTGAAACATGTAGTATTTGTAATGTCAGGATTTAATGATCGGAACAGTGGAACTTCATTAAGTGTTAACCAGAATCTATCAGTCTATCGAAATTAAGTATGACAGAAAATGTCAATTTAAGCATTACTTTTCTCACACATGTACATCCTTCCTAATCACTTGAACAGATAACCAACATCACCATGGTCTCGCCCTTCAAAAAGATTACATTAAGCCAATTCTGCTTTTACCGTTCTGCTGTCTTCTATTTGATTGAAAAGATTATCTGTGCGATTATGAACTCAAACTGAGTCATTTATAAAACTAATAATGTTCAATACGTAGCATGATTGAAACACTTTTGAATTTGAACTTTGTTGGACCTGCCAACAAGATGTTGATTTAGTTTGATTTCAAAGAGCACTTTTTTCCACTCTGAAAAGATCTAAAAGTGAAAAAGAAGAAAATTCATTGGTAACGGAAAGCAGTGACCCTTCTGGAAGAGTTCATCTGTAGCCACAAATCAACAGTCTCCACGCCACCAAACAATAATGCATTCAACAAATAATCATTTCCCGACATACCCTCTGACTCCACAGACACCAGAGTCCCTTGAGGAACAGAAAAATCTGCATGAAAAGTGTTTGTTTACGCTGATGTTCTC
>JAOWBL010000013.1:7702805-7736642 GCA_028564865.1 Zenarchopterus dispar
CAAGAACCAACACTTGGAACAATGTGGCATCCATGTTGACTCCCCGCAGCAACTTTGGCATTGAAGTCATGGAAGACTTGCTCTTTGTTGTTGGGGGTTTCAATGGCTTCACCACCACCTATAGTGTGGAGAGTTACAACAGAGACACAGATGAGTGGCATGAGATTTGTGACATGGATATCTTCCGGAGCGCCCTGAGCTGCTGTGTTGTGTTTGGACTCCCCAATATGGCTGATTTTGTTGCCCCACGGGATGCCTTGCCACTGATAATTTTAGAGGAGGCTGCGAGTGACTCTGATGACGACTCCTGACACCAATGTGGCCAACCGTTATAGTCCTGTCATCCACCATCATCTAACAGACTTGGCTGTAACATAAATTTATTCAATACATTTTGTCAGCATCAGTTCTGTCAATAACATTTTCTTGTTATTTCCGCTGCTTTTCAATGTATTTTTATGAAATCTTAAGCAAGAAGAATACGGTTCGACAAATCTGGCTATCATGACAAGGAATAAAAATAAACAGTTTAACTAAGTTCAAACATATATAAAAAGGGCTTCAATGTCTATCTATCTATCTATCTATCTATCTATCTATCTATCTATCTATCTATCTATCTATCTATCTATCTATCTATCTATCTTTCTATCTTTCTATCTATCTATTATGAAAACCAAAGGAAGCAAAATTTGAACAGTTTAACTAAGGTCTACAAACATAGATTTAAAAAAAAAAGGGCTTTTACATTTACTTTTACCATTCACCATTGCCATTCAGCTTAATGATCATGCAGACTTCCAAAGGAAAGAAAAAAACATAGTGGATGGTGGAGGTGAGAGTAGAAGGCCACAATAACTCTCAGCAGGAGGACAGTAGCAGATGGGCGGTAAACTGAAAGCCTGTGTTAAGAACAACATCAATGAAAAACACCTGTTATTGCAGGTTTGAAGCAAGGGAGCAACTAAAGAACAAAGTGTCATGAAGGGAGTACTTCTCAGAATTGTGGTGTTAAACTGAAAACTACTTCACTGCCATCTGCCATCTGAAAAGATCATTTTGCCTCATTCCCATTCTCTGAATTTACCGCTTTTACAACAATGTGTTCACTGTTTAATAAGCCCCACAGAAACATCTGGACTCCCTGCCTGTCGGATCCATTCATTCTCTGTATTTAATCATGATAGGAGGGAAGAATTTTGTACTTTACAGACTATTATCACTATGAGTGAGCTACAGCAGGAGATAGCTTTCCTTTTTATATGCAGTATATGGCCCTGACAGGACTTAAAACACCACTGAACATACTGACATTGTTTTTATTTTTAAAAAGATGTAGTGCCATTAGGTCATCACAAATGATGTACAGAGGAATATTTCAAAATAGTGAAACAAGCCAGAGCTTTTATTATTTAATGAAATGCATTAAGCATTTAATATAGGAGTATGAATGAATTACAGTTCCGTTATGTCAGGATTTTTAAGTTATATGCTTAAATTTTAAAAGGGACTAAACCATTTAGCACACTGAAGTCTCTGCAAGTCATGAGGAGCCAATGTTCATAAAGTTATTTACTGAACAACTGACGACCTCTATCATTAATAAAGATTTTGTAGACACACAGTAACTTGAAAGGGAAAAGCAAATGAAAGAAAGAACATTTTTCAACTGTAATATAGAAGCAAATATGATTCTGTCTCATAAAACTATCACTTAAAATAAACTTTGGCTCATCAGAAATTCCTGCTTCTTAAGAGAGGTTGCACTGACCAGTTCAGTGGAATATTACAAGCTGTTCCTGTATTTATTTGGACCGAACGGCACAAAAAAGAACCAGGATAATCTGGCAAATAAATCTATTTTTTAAAAAGATGGAAAGGGAACACTCTTATTAATACATAGGCTCTTTCATTTTAGACAGTTAATATGTCTAAGCCTCAGAATATCCCATTCATAATTCCTGGCAAAGAGAAAAAAGACACAAGCTTTTGCACTTGGACATGTTTATTTTTGTAGGCTTTGGATACAAAAAGGCTGAAGGCTGCTGAGTTTAGGAAACACAGATTTATACTCGATAGATTTGATTTGAGGTAATAAGAGAGAGTAACAGATTTGAGAAGCAGAAGACAAAACACCACAGGAAGAGAGAGAAGAAGCATGATTCCTCTATTTTCGGTAGTCATTAGTCTATTTATTGGCATCAAGGTTTGGGGTTTTGCTTGTTCTGAGTTCACGTTTTACAGACTGGACTATTATTAATGGGGCCTTATTTTACTGAAAAGCTAGAAAGACAGTACTAAAACTATGACATGCTGTAATTACAAAACTATACAGCTTTATCCCATTTCCGTGCTTGCACTGCTAATGAGAGCCATTCAATGAACTTCCCAAACCAAAAAAAAAAAAAAGCAAGAAAAAAAAGAAAAAAAAAAGCCAGTGCTGAAATGAAAGGTCATGGTATCCTGTTATAACGGATATGTTTTTGCTCTAATATCTGGAAGGGGATCATGATTATTCTGGGAAATTCCTTTAGTATTATTAATGGATTGTGCTTTAAGAATATTTTCTCAGCCTAATGACTTTTCCACCTTGCTAGAAGCATGGCTGTAAGACAGTCAATGTTGTACTGACAACCTAGCACTTGGCTGGACAAGAACTTTGGTCTAGACAGAACTATCCTGCTCAATACTGGATATATTTCCATGGAATTATTTGCAGTGATCCTTGGTCCCCATGGGGATAAGTCCATCCATGGGAATAAATAATGGCTTTTTCCTGTTGTTGACAATTTTCTGCTACTGCAAGTGTCACTAACTCAGGATTTTACCTTTCCCGTGCTCTGTTTTGCTACTCACCTTCCCATTTTCATCGCTCTCATGTTTACTCTCTCCATCCAACTCCTAATCCTTTATACATACTGTGCTCTGCCATCATTCCAGATGTTCAGTGGTGTCAAAGGTCCCTCTTAAGTCCTTCTCGTCTCTTGTCAGACATCATTCAATTTCTTTCCTTCCATCTTTCAACCAACCCCTCCACCCTTCCAGCAATCAAGCCTCACTTAAGCTGACCCGCCCATAGGTATCCTTATATCAGGACTAGCCGCGGTAACGTGTTTTGCTTAGGAAATGACTCATAAATAAGGAGAGCTCCCAGGCTGGCTGTGAAAGAGCCAGACAAGCATACTGAATGGTTTCTGACTAGTGTGGCTAGGGGAAATGCCAGACAGACAATTTCTGGAGGACTCATTTAAGACCATCGCTGCTTGAAATAGGAAAGGAAAACATATTGATCAGATGGCAGTGGCTGGTTTATTCCTAAAAGCTGGGGTAAAGGACTCCTTAACATTTTTCTTTGTAAGGTTTTATCAGGACTTTAGTGAGTTGAATCTTTTAGTCCTTTTAAATACCACTTAGAATAGGCTGAGGACTCATAGGTCATGTGTATCTAGCAGTGGTTTCAGATCTTCACTTTTGTCCAGACTTCCTCAGACTCTGTGAATCTTTTCATGACATTATGCACTACAGATGCCTCTGAAATGTTCCCCTTCCCACTCCCATCCTGCATAAACTGCTAGTTATTCTCTATTGTTTGTGTCATATTTTGTTATTGGGACAATATGCATCTTCAGTGTTTTGTTTTTGTTTTGTGTGTGTGTGCATATGTGTGCATTAGAAACAGAAAAGTGGATGCCAATGGAAGCATGCAGAAGGTCATCTGTATGCAGACATGTCATTTTTTTGGCTGATTTCTCTCAGTTCTTATGTAATTTGGTGCTCAATATCAAAGTAATATAGTGAGTGAGTTCAGCATTTATGTTGGTGTTAAGTGACGGTCTTCTCACAGAATTTCATTACCTGCTGCAAACAATCATTTTTATCAGACGTGACAAAACCAGACCACTTCTATAATCACACTGACCCTGTCTTGACCGAGGACACTAAATTGGAACAACTGGAGACATTTCTTTAAAACATTGTGTGACTGTTACTAAAAACATCTGAAAATGACAATGAAGGTCTGTGAAGAATCTGGATAATTCTTTTATATGCCTGATTAGAAGCCCCATTCTCTCACACAAATATTCATACGAATGTTTTTTTGTTTTGTTTTGTTTTGTTTTTGACCTTTGCAATGGTTTTCTTGATCTCAGACACCCATGTACTCCATCCAGTTATCACATCTGTGTGCAGTTTGTAAACCTGCAAGCTCGCTGTGGTTCCAGGCCACAGTTGGTTTCAATCCTGCTTTGGACCTCTATTCATCAACCCCAATTAATGAAATGAGCACAATATTCAACATGTTTCCTGACTCTGAGATCGCAGCTATTTGTTTCTCTGCACATACATAACTGTATAATCAGCACATAATCACAAAATGTCAATAGTTTCTAGTCATTATTAAGCAACTGCATGGGGGAATGCATGGACGCTATCCAGAATAAAGATTCCAAGTAGGAGCTGCATCTTGTCGTGGTGGGATAAAATTTCTACAAAATAAGACGTTTACAGGATGTGTTCATGATTTTACATTAACTCTATATACGCCTTAAAACATATAAATAATCAAGCAGTTGTATTGTTTAAGAGAAGCTTAAATCTGAACTTCAACAATACATCTCATGGAGATGTCAATAGGCATGTTTCCTTGACACTTTTTCACAAAACAAAAGTGAAATTCTGAATTTACGATAAAGGTACTGCTTCTGGTTGTCTGTGTTTTCCTCTGTATGAGTGTAACTCTCCTCGTTCTGTCTCCGTATCTCTGTAACTCTCACCATACAAGACTTCTCTGCAAAACAATGCAAAAGACAATCTCAACCTCAAAGAAGATGGAAAAAAAACTTCAGTCTCTGACAAAATATTGCGATTGGCAACACAGCTGTTGAGAAAATAGTCAGAGAAAAAGGCAGCAGATGATAATTTAAATGGTTATTAAAAGGCAAAGCTCTGAGGTAAGGCAGTAATAAGTTGTGTAATACATAACTACATTGTAAAATAGCATTTCCATTGCACTTCTGTGATAAAATGGACTATTGACATGTGTGAAAAACTACCTCATGAAAGTGTAGAAAGGGTTTGCAATATTTGGCAGTTTTTTTTAATTAGAACTGTTTCCATTACAGGTTTTTTCTTTGCTATATTTGGGTTTGTGCAAATCTAGGGGTAATGGAAATGTGACTAGAAATAATATAGCATGGGATTATCTAGTGTTGTTGGGTCTTTTCCAACAAGTTTAGCCTAACAACTTGGGCTACATTCACACTGCAGGCAAAAGCAATCCAAATCCGATTTTTTTTTCTGCCCATATTAGATATTTTTTATGGTCGTCTGAACAGATGACATGAATCCAATTTTTGCACATTATACCTGGGTCACTTTCAAATGTGGTCCGAAACTAGATAATATCGGATCTTTTCATCGAAACTTCAGTCTGAGCTGTCAGGTTACATCTCGCCCACCTTTGACATCACTGTTATGTGGTTAATGTCACAATTCTGCACTGGTGGGATTTTTTGGGGGGGACGGAATCTGCTTCATTGAAGCCAGTTATGTCACGGTCCTCCACTCCTGGTTTTGATCCCTCATCTGCATACATCTCTGAATAGACATCACTCGACACATGGCAAATGTCAAAAGATTTTCTGTCCTTTTTCTAGGGTTTCATCTCATTATAATTAGTTTACAAGCTTGTTCACTTTTATTGCACAAAACGTGAAAAACAAATCATCCAAGCTTCTTGCTGCTGCATACTCATTTACTTCTGTTCCCCCGACGTACTGGATTTGGCGTCACTTGATGTTACTGGCCATGTGGGTCACTTCAAAGTAGTATCTGGTTCAGATGCATTTAAAATACTAATCAGATTTTAGCAAAAAGCACATTTGAGTATTAGGACATGCAGTGTGAATGTAGCCTCGGACCTGGAACACCGGTTGATCACCGGAGCTTCTGGTGGCTCTCTTTGCACCAACAATGACTGACGTCATTAGCTTGGAAACCCCTTTTCTCTAGATCAAGTCATCTATTGGCAGTTGAACTGGCCATCAAAACCCCAAAATCCCACTTTCTTGACTCACATTAAGGAAGCCTGCCACACTTCTTGGCTGCGGGGTGTATCGTTTTCTAGCTTTGGCCTAAACGATTGTCTCTTTTGGCCCACAGTGCTTCCTGGTGGTTATGGTTGAGTATCCCATCTTTGCAACTGGCTTCAGCACTCGATCATACTGTCAGCGAAAGTGGCCTTCCGCAAAGGCCTTTGTGCAGCTGCAGAGCATCTGCCTGAGGTATCCTCTTCACAGCGTCGAGCTTCTTTTTTTTTCTTAACCTCTCAGTGACCTGAATTACATCACTTGATAAGCACCGTTTTCAAATTTCTCACTCAAATGTACGATTTAAAATATTTTCCAAATTTAAACATGCGTCTATTTCAAAAGTAGAGGATTTCTACGAAAGAAGCAGTTTTTCTTCCATACACCAATTTTGACTTTTGAGCCAAAGAACATAAGTAACAAAATAAGTAGGAGCCCTTTTCCACTTCATCAACTACAAAGTCAGACTAAATGGCTACATGTGGCTGTGAATGGATTAAACCAACCCCCCCCCCCAAAAAAAAAAACCCACCACATAAGAGGAACATTTATCCCTTTTAAAAATCTGAGTGGAGAACTAATATCAACAGAACAATTATGTTAATCAAAAAGTGCGAAAAACTCAGCACCGAACAAAACAACCCTTCAATACTCGGTACTCAATACTCATTTTCTACTCACATTTTTACTGCAAGAAACAAGGGCATTTCAGTTGTGGGTGAATTTGGATTTATGGGTTCTCCCAGGGGTTTGCATATGGCCATTAAAGTTTATTTTAGCACGTTCTCTTGGGATAATTGTAAACCTAATGCTCAGACAGATATAAACCGTTTGTGAGTTCTTAATGTGGATATAACGCACAAGTACAAGTACTGAAAATAAACAAGACATTTAGCAGAGAGTGCAAATGTCACACAAAGACCAGCAGGTCAATCAGCCCAACGGGATACCATCCACATTTATAGAGTAAGTGGTGGTTGTTCAAGAAGGTATTCAAACATTCAAATCAAGCATGTTTCTCACATTATTAAATCTGGCTTCTTTTTTTTTTTTTTTTTTAAAAGGAAATTCCTTTAGAGCAGACAGCAGTAAAAAAAAAAAAAAGTCTGACTCTTAAAACACAGACTTATATTCACTCGGATTCAAATGTGTACTTCAGATCGTCCAGGTGACGTCTGGCTTTCGGGAATACTTCACATTAAAGCTGACAACAGTAGAAGCTGTGTTGGTGCTGGAGCAGGAATATGAGTCGGGATTGCCCTGCTCTTATTCCCATCAGAATAAAATATGGAGTGAGAGACCAAAAACACTTTAAGGAGAGTCCACGGTCAAAAAGTGAGGAGCAGCCTTCCCTTATCTATTCCTAACTTTCCTGTTTCAGCTCTGTTTTCACTTATCAAAGATCCTCACACAACAGACTGACAAATTAGCATTTTACGTTCTGGAAGGAAGATACAACAGAGGACAAGGCGGAGATGATCGGAGGAAAGAGGAAGTGAGGCCTTTGACAAAGACAGAGCAATAACTCTGATAACCATTCCTAAGGTTGTATAAGTGTAGTTAATCTTGAATGGAAATAGGTGGTAAAGTAGATAGGTCATCCAAGGGTCAGGGAAACTGGAACAAACTAACAAACACACTCACGTTTACATGTATACACATGCATAAAAGCCGGATGAAAATAGATAGGGAAGCCAACAATATGCAAAACTGGCTGATTCAAGCCAGGCACCATTAACTGCTATTCAAGAATATTCAAGACACATTTCAACAAGTAGAAATTAAGTGCAGAAGGCATAAGAAATAAGTAGCGAACATAATGTTCAGCAAAATAAAGTTAACAAGACATTCATGACCAATTCAACAGGACTGAAAAGGCTTTACTTAACATTCCAGATCAGGAAACATTTAATCATGTACTGTTAAATTGTTAATCTGATGCAGGCTAAACTGCTATCAAACTGAAACTACAGTGCAACATCTAGTCAACGCCAAATCTGACAAAAGCACCTCACGCACACCGCAGCGTACTCTTGCTGAGATGACTGACTGCCAGCATTTCTTCATGTCTGTGGGAATGAAAACTGAGTTTGGCCAAGAAAGCAAATCCTTTCAAGTTTCCTTCGACAAAGATGAGCAAGAGGATCCTCAAGGGGAAACAATGTTGCAAGACGCTGGCTGTAAAAGTTAAAGCAATACGGTGCAATACAGTGTAACCTCCAGAACTGACTTTTCATCAGAACGCAGGGGGAAAAAAAGAGACATATGTACCAGGGTTTCCCTCCCAATGTTAATATTTGGACAGGACTCCCCGCTATATAAATGGCCGCCCAAATCTTTTTGGCAACTAGCTCACATACTTTTTTACTATCCACAACTGTGAAATCTTCTACTACAGAGCAATGCCCAGTGAGCAGATGATGACTTGTTATCTGATTGAAGGAATCAGCTGACAGCAGTTAGTCAGATAACAGGTAGAAAATGAGGTAGAAAGTTTTTACATGAAAAAAACCAAATATGCCTGCAAAGTGCTAGAGATCTCATTTAGTGACAGCGGGTTTATTTTAAAAGAGTCAAAGGGCGGATAAAACTGTGATTTACTGCTCAGTTTTGTTGATACAAATGAGATAATATTTATCCAGCTGGTTCAGTGTAAAACAGATATATTATTTCTGTCTATTTCAGGGCATTCAAACTGTATTTATTGGTTACAAGTGACTGTCAGAGGCCAAACATTGATGTAATTCTGACGTAAAGAAATAGAAAATGACCAGCTGTTCAACAAAACTACAAATATACCTATCTGATTTTAAAGAAACTTGCCTGAAAGAAAGGTTTGCTATAAGGGGACGGGGGAGGGGTGGTTCAGGGTCATGCTGGATCCAGATTTATGAAAGTCTATAATTCATCTGATCCCAGACGGGCCGTTGAATGGAAGGATGAAATGCACAGGGCTATCTTGATTATAATTATCATTATTTTAGTGAAACGTTTCACTGCATTTTATCTGATCTGTAACTCGCCATGGGACTTCTTCAGATAACACGGCCGCTGAAAGACTAAGAGGCCAAAAGGGGCCAAACTGAGTGTTTTGTTTACAGAATGTCATGGAAAATTGTGGTTTTGGATGCCTGCTGACCCGTAAAAAATGCTACAATGTATGCATTGTTGAGGATAGTCAAATTGTCCCTGATGACAAAGTATTTCTGCCAGCCCTGAGTCCCACTTTAACCTCTGAATATACATACTGAAACCAAGAGAAAACAAAAGTCAGACCAGGATCCTGCATCCTTTTCCATCAATAAGAACTGTAAAAACAACTTCAAAATCTTTTGCTGGTTAGCACATACACATGCTGGAGGAGGGAATTCTGAGCTGATCTGCAGCAGTGATGTTTGTACAAAATCTAGGAGTTCAAGTCTTCAAACATCTGACACTTCCACTGGTTTTCTCTCCGGAAGTCCTTAAAAGTAAATACCAGCAAAGATAGCTAAAAAGAGATCTGATTTTGACTGCACTACACCTTGATCACTGATGCAGACATACACACTACACTCAACTGGAAAGAATCGGGCCAGCATGTTGTGCATCTACCCACTCTATCATTCCCAAAACCTTCCCCTGCACAATCTGACTTCCTCCGTTTCACAAGTCATATAAACAAACACTCCAAATCCTAACATTGCATGACCCAAGCTGCAATCCTGGCCAACTGTCACGCCTACACACACACGTCACACCAGGGAGGAAAGATGTGCAAATGTTCCACAAACTAACGCCAACATCCGCCAATTTGCTTATCATTTCATATGTCTGCCAGTAGATTTTTTTCCCTTTCTTTCCCTCCTCCCTGCCCCAATTCTCTTCTTCTCCTTCACTTTCTCTGCCTTCCATCTGTTAGCCAGCTGGTGGAAGCAGAGGATGGGGGGAAGAAAGGAGGTGCCTGCTCCACCCGTATTTTTGTGACTCTCAGCAGTCTAACTTTCTCCCAGTGAGTGTATAATGAGTCTTCTATGAGTCTCATTAGGGCCTGACCCAGCAATGGTTTCACCTCCCTGCATGATGTAACATCCAGGCCACAGACACCGCAACGTTGAATGCAGAGCGATGCAGCAAATCATCCAAATCGTCCTCTCACGTCTGTATCAGAGAAGAAGAATCTGTCTTTTAATAAATGCCACTCAAGTCTCATCGTGCTGCAGAAAAACGGCATCATACAGTTTGATTCCTGCAGTATACTTGGCAGTAGGCCCTAAAAAGATGTAAAAGTGCACAGACAACTTAATAAGCTATTTCATGTGACACAAAATGTAAAAGATCAGCAATGATTAGCATATCCTACAAACTCCCAAAGCAGGCAACAGCGTCTACCTGAATGGAGACCATTGAGAAAAGCCAGCGTGCCAAAACGCATCACTCATCACCTTTTTCTTTGCTCTCCTCCTCCTCTTCACTTTCCGCTCAGTCTCTGGTGCTCTGACAGACAGGTTCAGAGCAAGTCTGGGGTTGACAGCATGTAACCTGACCCTGGCCAGCGCTCGCTTTCTCACTCTAATGATCTTGGCTCACTCCCATTCCCAATGTTGGTTTAACCTGATGTTAATGTTCCCCTTCTGTGCTTCTGAAACCACGTTCTGTTGCTGCGAGTCCAACATATGTCTAGCCTCCGTCACCTCTGCTGTCAAACGTGGTTTTCAAGTCGCACCGTCTTAAACGAGAAAGAATGCATTTGTACATCTGTGAGAACATATGTTAATGCTTGTCACAGTGGGGGGAAGACACGTGGGACCAGCACTGCTGATACTCAAGCAAGCAGCTTTTACAGAGCTTCAGTATCATCAGGGTGGCCTTTTAGACCCTTAATTTATTTAGTTGTAAAGTGGCTTTGGATCTTTAACATTAACATCAGTGGAGACAATATTTATGCAATGAAACAAATTAAATTACATAGAGACAGAAGCGATCCAAATGCCTCCGAGCTTCAACTGCTGCCATGGAAATCAACATCCAGTGTTTTGGTGTGTTTAATTCTTTCTTTTTTCCTTAAACAATGCTACTACTGCTACTGCAGTTAATAATAATCATTTGTGTTTTATATTTCAACTGAAACATCAAATAAAATGAGCATAAGCAAGGTTGTACAGTGAGTAATCAGGACTGAGCAGTTATCAATTCCTACCCACAAAATAAAACTCAAAAGAGAGAAATTAGTCATCTTGACCATATGCAAGTGAAAAATGAAGGATGTTTTGATGAAGTCCTTTTGGCAAGAAATGTTGACATGATTTATTGTTGATCAGTGCAGACCAAAAATTTGACCAGAGAATTTGTCTTCAGACATTATTGTTTAGGGAATAAAAAGTGACTTAACAGCATTAGTTTCAGCTAAATAACATGATACCAGCAGAAACATTTCAATCAGTTCAATATTTCAAGACTCTCCACTATTTGCTTGTAATTCCAGTTGTCACTGGAATTACAGGCATTGTTTTAGCCAAAATGTAGTCATCTGAAGTTACTGACATCATAAACAAAAACAATGAAACACAAAAAATAGTGTAAGCATAATATTCACATTTGTTACAGGCTCACTTGTGTAAGTAATGGGGCTGGGGATCGACACAGTAACCCTCCAAATGGAGGGCAAGGAACTCTACAAACTTTGGCACAAACTTTATAGAAAGTTAGGTTAGAATTAAGTTTCACTTGCTAAGACTATAACTTATACTTTAGTTCTAATTCACTGGGACCCACATGGATGAAAGCGCTATGATCTGGTCCTTAAAATCAGGTTCAGACATTATCTTAAAATGGATGAATCCCATCCTACCTGCATCCCCACACCCCCAATGATAATAGAATTAGTGGCTGGTTAGTCATTTAAGGCCATTTTAGCTTTTACTTCCACAGTTAATACTTACAACAAGATGAAGAAAAAGAAGAAGAAGAAGAAAAAAGAAAGGTAATCTCCTCTTCAAAACATTTCCAGATTTTCTTTCCTGGATTATCCACCGTATCATAGTAAAGAGAACCTTGTGGCCCTGTCACCTTTGGAGCAATCCTGTCGGATCATTTAACTTCTGGCAGAGTCTCAAATAGCAAATTGGTCTCAGGCATGAGGCCAGACAACAAGAAACTGACTAACACCTCATGTGTAACTGTAAGAGAAATGGGCAGCAGGTATTTTTGTGGACAAGACACTTTTTTTTTTTTTTTTGGAACCATTTACTTGTTTTGCTGTTAAAACAATTTGTAAGCACAGATTTTCCACTTTAGTTTTTCATTTCTACTTGCAGATTAGTGTTAAAACCTAATGCAGGCATACAGTCGCGTGTTGGTAGACATCTGCGGACCAGTCCTGGAACGCAACTTTCAACTCCTATTACAGCACAAAGGTATTAACGTATGGCACTGACTTTGCACTCTGCATTAGACCCTGAAGGGGAGCATCTTGAAAGCAGTTCTGGACATGTTCTTTGTTTCCCTATTTAAAATGTGCTGCTGTTCTGTGAATCTCTAAACAGTCCTCCCGAGAAAAGCAGAAGTACTCAGCATGGCAAGAAGCAAATCCAGATGATTTCTTAATTCCAGACTTTGAAGTTTTTATGGTACTGCGGCTCCATAGAGCCCAGGCAAATTCCAGGACCACTTGACTTGTATCACAAAACTGTGGTCAAGCTGGCTATTTTCTACTAATTTCAGATATTCTCCAGACAAACGCTAATGGGTTTAATGGCCACGGGTATGTAAAATGTGCTCTCCATCCATTGGTCATTAGAAAGAGAACAATTGGTGACAAAATGTACCATTCACTTTATACTGATCTCATCTTAGAAAAAAAAAACACTTTTGGTGCCTGTCTGTCTTATCCCATTCAGCCCATCCTGGGTGAAAGCCTTAAGTCTTCTCCTGATTCAATGAGATCCCTGTCCATTCTAGCTTAGGTTTCCACGTCTCTTCAAACACGGGGGGACTAAGTTTGAAGAAAGGTCCACCAGAGAGAAATCCCATCTGTGTTCTCAGCCATTCTACAGGTCTGGACATGAGCAAACAGCATGCTTTCACCACCCGGGCAACCCTTTTCACTTCACACTGGCAAACCACTGGAGTTAACATATGCGCACACACACATACACACACACACCAAAATTCTTGACAGAAGACCCAACACCCACTCCTGGACTGACAGAGAAACATTTTAGAAGTCATGCACACACAGAACAAGACTTCCTGGCTCTTTGTGACACTGGAGTCCTGGGGAAACAGGAGGAAACCCAGTTGTACTAACAGCGAGGAGATCTATGGACCATAGGTCTCTGAAAACCATTGTGTTTAAATGGCAACCCTTCAACCATGATGGGCCCATGAGGATGTATGCGTTGTTTGCATATGGTAATAATTCTCCAGACAAAAAGACTTACAAAAACCTTCATGTGGTGTAATAAAACAAAAGCATTTAAGATCTACAGATAAATACTAACGCAATTATGCATAAAAGCAATCTTTAATGTCCCTCTTAAAACTTTGAAATTTTGGTTTAGAAGAAATACAGGCTTTGAAAACTCTGCCAAGCTACTGTTTAGTCGAAACATTTCATCATGAGAACAAACCTCAATATCCAGTACTGTAATCCATATGCCGCTACATGACCAAGTCAAAATTTAATTGCACAAGTGCATTATTGTACTTGTGGCATTCACAACAGCTTTTACATTCAAAGGCAGCCTCTGGCTCAGTTCAAAGCACTACTCCTCTTTCAGTTGCACGTCACGTGGATGTGGAGCAATGCGATGGGAAAGTTCAGTCCACAATTGGGGAGTTTGCTTGGACAGATTGGACAAATATTTCTTTTGTGTGAAAGTATCCTCGCCTCAGTTCAGTCCTGACAGGCACAGTGAACAATTCGAATCGCTGTACATCATGGCCTGCTGGTGAGACACCATGGTGTTCTCACCAGCTGTTTACACAGCATCATCTCAGCTCTCCATTAGTTTTGTTGGTAAACAGAGGCTAAAAGTATAGCACTATACTATATAGCATTTTCAAAGTACAGGTTTTGCTCCTCCCCCCTTAGTTCTGTCCCAGGGAGAAAAAAAAGTAATAAGGGCCAACAAAAGCTTAAGTAACTTGACCATATACCCCAAAGGTCAATCTTTGGTTATTCAAAAAGAAATAGTTTCAAAGTATCAGTTTTAGTGTAAAGAATTATTGCTTTTACGTGTCATTGAGTAAGAAGCTGGAGTTTAAATGGCAAATCAGTCAAAGATTCCCATTCCTTAAAACAAACCAGTCAACCTGACTGTCATTCCAAACCAAACTCCTGACACAGTGAGACACCTTCAGATGTCTTTTGCACCACATGGGGCAGGCTTGGGAGCCGAAGTTCTCTGTAACAGTGCACCAACTGCAAGGGTAAACAGCAGCGCAGGCCACATGTTCTTGTAAATCAAACCCTGACAGCTCTCCCGTGTCAACGTATGACATCCAGCCCTGAAGAGCAGGTGATGGCATTATGATAACTTCATAATCCTGCTCCGCAGCCTGTCGAGCAGTCGAGAAAGACTTGGCCCCTGCTACTCAGTTATACTTGAGTACTTTTCTCCAGAGCAACATATTGTTCAAGTACTGTTAGTTTGAGCCAAATGATGCACTTTTGCCTGCGAAAGGATAGAATGTCGAAATGCTTTGAGAACAAGTACACACCCCTTCAACCTTAAGTTTGCCTTGTTTGACACTTTAAAGAAATAAGGATCCTCACTGATCATTTACATTTTTTAAATATTTATTTTACAGCGTAGCAGGACAATTTTAACAAGCATCTACAGTTTGCCAAAGTCTCAACCAACATTTTATTGTCTTACGGGTTAATTATGATCAAAATCCCATTTTAAAAAAATGAACAACGCTACTGAAGGGTCCTGGCAAATATATATTCCCAAGCAGGAAACACCCAAGAAGCAAATTTAGTGAGTTTTATTTAGCAGCATCATCTGTGCCCTCTTGTGGAGGGATGGTACAGTTCACCTTCTTCACTTCTAGTTCATCTGAGGCCAAAAGATCACAGCTGCCAAAGAGAGACAATATTCTAACACCATTTTTCTCTTTTCTGCTTCCAAATTGCTGACTAATCCAAAACACCTTTCGGCTTTATACACTTGTATCAGAGTTGAACGTATCTGGCCAAAAACTCTCTTCATTGTTTGGCCATGACTTGAAAGACGCTTAAACTTCAATGTGTTGCATTTATATACTCAAGTCCAACTATGAGCTAACCTGTCAATGACATCACGGAGAACCATTAAATGTTGCTGGTTTGCTGACTTCTCTTCATTCATGCACTGCTCTTTTTTTTCCCCTTTAATGACCCAAAGTTTAACATACATTTCAAAGCAATTAAAAAGGAAATGCTACATAAAATATTTGTCTCTTTGACATTCAGTTTGACTAGTCCAATTTTTTATTACTACTCCTTTAACACATGTAAACGTAAAACATCTTAAATGTTGAAGGTTAAGTATCAGGACTGAGAGATTTTTAAAAGTTGCTGAATGATATATTGATATGAACTCTAGGGGTTATACTCCTAATAAAAGCTTTTTGGCCATGTTATACATGTTGTGTGCTAAGTTATGACTTTTTCTGACCAATATTAGCAAGGTTACGATTGCATAACTTTACTCTTGGAGTGACGCAAATGACATATTTTTCTTTTGTGTCGTCTTGAATGTCTTCGCAACAGCGCATGTGGTCTAAAGTGGATCACAGTTGCGGCTTCCACCGTTTTACAAGCACCATTTTATTCACTCACTGCTATAAATCTTTGTGGTCTCGACTTAATATGAGAATAAACACTGTGGCTCAAATATTGTTCCAGAGCTGATAGTTGAGGCAGCCTACCTGCTGTGTAGGTGTAACCTTATGTTGCAAAATGTTCAACTCTGTCCTTGCGGTTCACCTTATTTGCTAGGGTTTCACATAAATGCACATTTACAATCTTATGATGAAAATAGGTCTGGGTAAAAACGAGGACCAAGATGATTTCAGGGCGGATAAAGTGAAGAAATATTTTTAGGAAATCATTTTCTGCAGCCGGAGCAAAAGCATTTATGAGTCACAGCTGTGAATGTGCAAGGGATTCGTTGTCTTTGTAGCTTGATACTTTCAACATCCTAAACAAATCATGACAAACCCTATCACAACAAATGTGCCTTGTTCCAGTCTGTCCACTGCGCTCTAATTCGTCTGAATCAAAACTAAAGTATCATGACCCCTGAGAAATTCCACTTTGCATCGCATTGCTGGGAAACTGACATCAGACTGGAGGCAGCATGAAGCTTTTGATGAGGGGAAACAACGTCATCTTTGTGATTGGGAAGGAAGAGAACCAAACACTTCTAATGTTACTCTGTTACCTTAATATGTCTTTAGCTATTTACCTCTTCACATACTACAAGCCAGTAGCGTTTGAATGCAGCATACCAAGACTAAAGCTATTGATGACATGTTTGCACGGACAAAAAAAAAACCCCTTCCACGCTATTCCAACTAAGAGACATGATACTCTGTGAGAGAGCAGAGAAAAGAAGCAGCAGGTGTGAAACAGCTGAAAGCTGTCAAACGTCTTCTGGCATTACTACAGACATTATCTGGCCTCCTGTGGTAAGAAAACCATTTGAGATTATGGAACAGAACAAATCCTGGAGCTATACCCCTCCCACATGGCCCCACGAAAGCATCATCATTCAGTTCTACTCCACCTTTTCCTGCATGCTGTTCCTTGGAGAACTGATAAGCCAAGAGGAAAATGAAAGAGTCTTTATTGTCAAAGTAAAGCATTATGTTTATTTATACTGCTTCTTACCCCGCTTTTGCATCAAGACCAAAAGGAAAATAGGCTGCCTGGGGCTAGTACTTGTCATTGCTTAAAGTGAGAGCAAAGGAGAAATAAATATGTATTTCACTTTATCTTATCACAGAAAGATGTTATTAACCACTCAGCTGAGCTTGAATGAATAAAACAATCATCAAATGTGTAAGATTAGTTTTCAAACTCCAAAGACTATTTAGCAGTCTTCTCCACTCTGACACAATGGGGCGTATGCACTGAGGAAACTGATGTCAGATCTCACAAAAGCTTAAACCAAACACAAAATAAGTACTTTGTCGTAGCAACAAACGAAGACTTTGTTGTGGCTATTAAAATGCATTCAAACGATTCTTCTTGAAAAAAGAAAATAAATTGTGTTTGCAGATATATCCGTGAGACAACTGGTAGTAGATGAATTTATTGGTGACAGATGAAAACAATGAAAATATGAAAACAAATTATTTATTGGTTGCTAGGGCTACGAGATCATGGGGGATCTGTGGTTTGCCAAGATCACGTAGCATCACATGAGCTGAGCACTGATTTGTCTGACTACACGGGGAAAAAAACTGGGCACAGCAGCGTGGACTGTTAGTACTTAAATAGTGAGCGGTAGTGGTAGTGGCTCCACATGGGCAGGAGTAACTTATAAAAGCCTCAGGGACTCTTAAAGTCGCCGGCATGGAAGCACTTTGGCTTTCCGATGCACAGTTGCGTTTCTGGGAAGATGCATGTCAGGATGTGGTGGAAGTGAAGGAGTGGGGTCCCCAGCTGCAGTGGGTACAATGTTGCTGGTTGCACGTGGAGGCAATGATCACATCATAAGGGATACAGTAGATACAGTGAGGCCACAAATGGCAGCCAAAGTGATTAGAAATATTTTGAATTTCTGTATACACGCTTTTGATCTCTAATATTAGAGCAAACAATTGTTGCAATTTAAAAGGGCATCCTTTGCAGAGTTGCAAGCCGAGCCTCACTGGTCTATACTTTGGGAGGTGGTCCATCTGTGCATGCTTTTTAAGATGTGGTACATGGCACATGATTGACAGTGTTCATCCAGTAAAGCACGACCTGCTTTGTTTTCTGGTGTCAGGGAACGATTGTGGCTGTAAATCACCTGTTGCAAATCTGCCGACTTCCATCATTTGTCCAATTCTGGGAAGAAGCACGACCTTTTGCTTCCAGAAACACTCCTGTAGAAAATTAACCACAGTCATCTCATAGTCAGTCTCTCCAAAGTTGTGACTTATTTCCAAAGCAGTAAACTGGGGATTAAGAACAGCACGACTTGACTCACAATACATAACGATGTAGCAGCTTTTTCCTTTTCGTTTCTTCATTTATACACAACGGTACACTTTTGTATTATCATCTAATTATGAATTATGAGTGTAGTTATTTGTTTTTAAGCATCCCTGGGATGGAGTGGTGTCTTTTTCAGGCTTTACCCCCATCTTTTGCCTGAAGACAGCTGGAACAAATTATAGCTGACCCCTTTGACCGTGAATAGGCATGGACATTAATGAAGGCAAAACCATTAATGAACATTAATGGATTTGCGGATGGATAGTTGTACCTCACAATAAGCAACATATTTCTTATATAATCTCAGCTAAAGAAAACAGTTATGCAAGAGCAATTCTTTTGAAATAAAAATCCAGTTTACATGTAGTGGAGGAAATTGTTGGAAACAATAAATCACATACTCTAACATCTGGATATTAATAGACCAATTTTCTGCCATATATTGTAGAAATCCAAAAATATTCGACAAGCATTGGAGTAGAAAAGGGGGAATCTGTTTAGAAGAGTTGAATAGTCCACAGATGAATGTTTCCCAGCTATGCACCAGCAGAGGACTTTGACAAATGGGTGACAACACAAAAAAGAAAGCTGGCAACCAATTAGAATAAAGCAGCATGAGAATGTCTAATAAATCACAGCTGTGTAGGCTCAATAAATTCACTGGAACTTTATATGTAAATGAAAAACACAATAGAGCAGGACTCGGGGCATATTGTTGGTTCCCTTTGTGAAAAGGATAGTGAGACAAAAACCAAAAGATTAACTGCAGCATTGGAGGCTTTCCATGCTCCCCTGAGGCAGTTTGGGTCATAAAAGTAATAATAATACAAAGCAGTTTGACAATAGGTATAAATATGATCAGGTTAACACATTCTTTGTGCCTCTGCCGCTATATTTTGTTTCAACCAGCTCCAGACAGACAAATGCAAACATTTCCAACACATGGTGCACCACCAGACCAATATTAGATCCCTGCATTTGAAAGATTAACAACACAATTCACAATTCCCTGGATCCGAAGACAGACACTGAGTTTGGATGAGTCATCTGATCCAGGTCTAAGCCTCACCCACCACAATGCTTTAAAATGTGTAACACGCATACAACCCGGTCTCTGAAATGATCCCCAAATGTCTGGAATACTGACCACATCACGGTCAGGAAGAACAACCATAAATTAGTCTGTGTGAGAGGAAAAGGGAGATACACACAAGGCGGCTCAGACTACCATTCTCATGTGACAAGGTACCACAGTTTAACCTTAAAGTGGAGAGCATTATCAAGGCTCCAAGTTCTCTAGAGTCTGAGATTCACTAAGATTTCACAGAAAGCCTCACAATCAGGCAGAGATCACAACAGGATTTATGTTTATCCATCCACTCTGTAATCCCTCTGGATTTTCTTTGAAACAACATTACACACACACGATTGTGGTGTTTCAGTGGTTCTCAAAAGAATTTGCTTATCCTGGTTGTTATCGTTTTCTCTCAAACACCACACACCAAAGGGGATAAGTCACACTAGTGATGTCCAAAACATGACAGAAACTTTGATGGGCATGGAAAAAACATTAAACACATGTAAATATAATTCTTAAAGGGGAAGGCCAGTGAAGTCCCACAGCAAACAGCTGAAAATGTTAGGAAGATTGCTGTACTAGAAAGAGTTGTTTAGAAAAGACAATATGTCCTTCAACACACAACAGCTTCAGGTTCAGCTTCAGCTTCAGCCCCCAACAATGTTAAAGTAAGAATGCCCAAATGTGTCTCTCATTTAGCTGCCTGAGGTAACAGTTCAAAACTGAAAACAAGATTGATTTAAGATGCACTACAGATGATACCCCCGCCCCCAAAAAGAAAAAAAAAAATGCTGTAGTAGTCCATGCTTTTAAATTTAAATGTTTATTTGGCACAAGTTAGATGGTGGAAAGACTGCTTCATGGTGTCACTTTTATTTGGTGATACAATCCAAAAAAAAAAAAAGTAGAAGGAAAAAGAGACTTCTGGAAGCTAGCAAAGAGAAAATGACTAAAGTTTACCATCTTTTCAAAAAACAAAATGAGGCCAAGTTAACTTACCCTAAAACTGCTTTTGTCATGGACATTGCTGCCTCTGCAAAGAAAATGCCTGTTATAATTAAGACATTATTATTTTTACTGGTTCAAACTACAAGTTAATAAACTTTTTTTTTAACAAAAATTATTAACCAAATTTCTAAGTACAACAACAGGCACACAAACACACAGAAATAAAAAATCAGTGAAGTAAATATGATCTTGTTTAAATACATGTATTTAATCTTAGTGTGTAAAGCAGAGCGGCTGATTTTTTTATTAATTTATTTTTCCCCATATTCAGATCAGGACTTGTTTCTAAAGGAAAGGAGCCTGAAAGATAAAGGTTCTGGCTCTCATCTTGTTCTTGAAATTCAGGGAGCCACAAACTTAAATTGTGATAGTTAAGCACTTTCCGTCTTGGATCAGTTAAAAGATTTTCAGCGAACTGGACATCCATCTGACACTGCAGGACAACAACACAGGAATCTATCCTAGATGGGATGAATGCATGGACCACGTATGCAGTATGGTGTTGGACGAAGATAGTACTGATTGTTTTGGCAGTATTATATATTATATAGATGAAATAAGGGCACTGTGGTGTATCTCTGAGGTTCTTGGTGTCTAGGGCAATCACCCATGAGATTTGCAGAGATTTATGAGGAGAACATTACATTACAAGGCTTTAATCTCTCCAAGAAAAAACATGGAGAAACATGGACTTACTTATTTCATCTGCTTTTATAGATTCAGCTCACTCTATCAGCATAAAAATGGAAATGTATGTCATATTTTGAACGCTACTGCCTTAGGGAAGCATGTCAAGAGAGAACAGAATTGGTCCCAGTCCAGAACCCTGATGAACACCACAACCAAATTTTGCAGGTCTCCTTGGTGCATCATTAACATGTACAGTCTGGAATCTGTAAAATAAATTTGACTTAAACCATTTCAAAGCTCAAACCTTGACCCCAGGGATAGTTCAGTTCTTTGCTAAAATGTTATGAACAATAGAGCCAATGCAACAATGAGATTTAACAGAACCAGATCAGAGGCAAGGCTGTTGTCAGTGCAACAGTATAAAGGTTATTGTGGTCTTTAAGCAAGGCAGTTTCAGTATTATATTGTTATTTTAAATCAGCAAAAAGTGTTTGTACCAATTGTCATTTTGCAAATGAAAGATGGTTAAGACAACTTTTTCAGGGATTTTAGATGCAAAAAGCATGTTAAATATTTGTATGTAATGTATGTCATAAGAGAATTAGTTCAGTCAAGCAAAAATCCTGTCCCCTCCAAGAAAAGCACTGGAAAAAACAATTCCCATGCTAATGAAACATTTGGAGCTGTAAACAGTTGAGTAGAGGAGGTTGGCTTCATTAGGTCTCTCAGAACAGGAAGTTCACTTGGAAGAACACAAAAGACTGAATTACAGTTACCATAAAAAGGAGCCAGACAAAGCTCCACATCTCATTCTGCTGTGGAGTAACAAATAATAGGTTTAATATGAAGCTTCTTTATAACTCGACATGTACTGATAGCGTAGCTTGGGATATTGTATCTTTTTAATGAGATTTTTTTTTTTGTTGTAGAAATGAAATAAAAATATCTAGAATGTTCTGTATAAGCTGAATGCAGAAAATCAGAGATAGCAGTTTATCAGTATAAAAAAGAGGAAACATTTACAGAAATTAGAACATTTTACTTCCATCACAATATTCTGGCTTTTGGGTCCAGTTTCAAACCTAGAAGCACTCTCCGTCCATGGTGTATTTTCTATATAAGGTTGCTACTTTTCCCACATATAGAACATCCTGACCATGTTGGAACATCAAGCTATAAAACTACATGTTCCCTCAAAGCATTCCTCCCATCCACCATAGATTTATTTGTGCTGTACGTCAGGATAAATCCCAGTCTGTTCAGTTGTAAGTCAAGACCTGGGTCAGTCTGCTGACCATTGATGGTGGTCCAGATCTCCCAGTAAGTACAGTGATGTCTGCCCCGCTTCCTGGGTGGCCCTTGCAGTTGGTTTGAACGGGCCTGGTGAGACGCCAGCACAGTACATGCACTTTAAGAAGATACTGAAGGTCATTCTTTACAGACATGGTATTAATGAAATGAAACTCAAACTCTTGTTCTTAACATGGCTAATGTAACTAATATTTTCCAGCTGTAACTAAATTATTATATATGTCCAGTACGAAACTAAGGAGTCGTTTTTGAGATAATCATAGCCATGTTCTGTAACTGCAGTCTGAAATACGAGAATATACAGGGAAGATGTATCCGTGTCTGTCACACCACCTCATCTAAATAAACTGTGACATATGACGACATTTACAGAAACAAAAAGAAATGGAAAAGCATCGAATTACTGCTTTTGCGTGACATTTGTGGCAGTAATTGAAGTCTTCATCTCTCAGACTGTCTTGCTTTATTCCAGAACATTTTATGCTTTTATATTCTGATGACATAACAAATGAAAGACTGAGGGAGACATGCCAACTCAGAGAAAATACTGATTGTAAACAAAATTTACGTGCTAGTGATCTGTTGAAAGAGGACAGACGGTAATCACACTCCACAATGCTTTCCAGCTCAGTGAAAAAGGAAAATGAGAACTGTAAATTCAATGCAAAACATTTCCCTTTTCTGACAGGAAAATATTGTTTATAGCGTTATAAAGATTATATCAAAGCTCCATTGCAACTTAATTATGCCATGTCCTGAAATTCTTCCACAACCACATCCCTTTCTAATGAGAACTTAGTGTGCTCAAATACATGGGACATTAATCCACATTCTATGTTTTACAGGACGGGGTTTTAAGTGATTAGTCTTCTCACACATCCTTTTACAGGAACGAGCCTTTGTTAAATCAGACTGGAGATCTGACTAGTTTGTTGACCACATCCCAAGGAACGGTCTGAAAAAGCTGGCATGGCTGGGTACGCCTTACCACAAAACTCAACCGGGTATGAACGCAGGGATCAGACAGTGTCCATGATGTGTGCGTCTCTGGAGCTGACGTCGCCCATGTAACCCTCAGACAACCACAGTTTAACTGACACGTGCCCAGGCAAACACACTGGAGCAGTGTAGTCACAGCCAGAACAGATTTCTGTGCTTCTGTCAACACCTCAGTGTGAGTAAGAAACAAAAGTTTGATGAATCATGTATGTGGAACCGGTGCAAGAGTTTCGGTCATTTTCAAAAATGGCTTAAGACTGTTAAAGAAAAAGATTTTTTTTTTCTTTCCTGTTTGAAAACTGTGAAGAAAGATGGAATGTTAGTTTTTTTCATAAAATGTAAACCTTAAACTTGGTTTAAATTAATTTTGAAAATAATATGACCAGAAAGTTTAAAAAATAAAGAAAGGTTGTGTAAAAGTGAAAATAAAACTCAGACATGAAAAAAAGAAATTGAAACGGCTGAAATAATATCCTAATATATTTCTGAAGAATGGCTAAATGGTAGATCATCTTGGCAGCATCATTCTGAATGTGATAATTATTTATATTCGTTACTTGTTTTCTTTTTGTTTGCACTTGTTTTGATGGTTAAAGCTAGAAAATTAGGTTTAGGAACCCAAACTATGTGGCTAAAACTAGGAAAGGATTATAATTTGATTCTAAATAGAGTTCCATGTTGTAATTATGCTCAGGTACATGGGTGATGAATGGGCTCGAAACAGGTTTTTTATCTGGGTCCCAGAGGTGCCAACCACATAAGAGAACCTAATTCATATGAGGCCAATATGGCACCCATCGACAATCCTACATGAAGCCTCATTTTTCAGATGGGCTCCACATACAAATGTTGGCTTGGTTAGTTTCAACAAACAATAAAATGTACCACTGTATCCACTTGATAGATGCAGCAGTTAAGTTAAAGAACCTTGAAACCATCGCATCAAACATCTTACCTGTCTGAAAGTGTCCCAAGCTTTTAAGAAATATGGTTTTTGATCTGGTTTGAAAGTCTTTTTGTTTTTGCTTTCCCATTTTAAAATTCAGATGTCTTTAAACACAGACTGGAGAACAATCAGTCTGTAAATCTTTGCTGGGATCAAAAACAAAACCACCAAGTCCACCAAATAATTTTAATTAACAAAAACAGCATTCCATGTATTCTCTCTACAACTTGCCTATTTGCTATCAGATAAACACCAACTTTTTAACAGTGCGTGTCAATAATCACTTTCTTAATATGGGTGTGCTATCCTCACAATGTGAATATGCACTAGACCTAGAAAACAAGTCTGTCAATGATAAAATGCATCTGTTTTATCAGACTCCATGTAGAAGTTCAATAGCATGCTTTAGAGCAAACAAAAATAGATGGCATATGCCACATTCTCAAATAATAATCTTTTCCTTTTATCATAGAGTTACAGTACAATTCTATGAAATATCTGTGAAAAAGTATACAATCTTTTTTTCCATTCATGTGATTTATAAAAAATAATTGTCTCTGTGTACATATTGAAAATGTCCAGTGGTTTGCATAATAGTTTAATTGGATCATTGTCTCTGGTCTTCATCACTATAGGCCTGTGAAAAGAAGGACAAAAACATCAGTCTCCTAGAAACCAAAATCAGACACATTTAACCGCTAATGGGAATAATAACTGAGGCAATTACTATGCAACAGCCATTTAATATATGAACATGTCATAGACAAACATGAGGTGGAAAATGAGGCTTAGAGTTGCCTAACGGAGGTTCCAATCATCATATTTCACAATATGGGAGAGTTCTGGGACAGCTGTGAGTTTGGGTTTGGTTGCCGTGGCAACGCTCTGGCCTCTCCGATAGCCAAGCAGCAGTCTCCTCTCAGATCTCTCTCCAGACTGGCACGCCGACGCTGAGAACTGTGGGCACCTCGGGAACCACAAGAAGGAGAACTGCAGACAACCTCAAACCAAACAGACTTTCTCCTTCTCCTAAATGTTGATGCTGCGAGTTGACGCTGTCTGCTGCGTGTAAACTCAGAACCCAAGTGACTTAATGGAACAGGACAACTGTTTCCCCTCTCCACAAACACGCAGCCTCAGCCAATCAAATTTCACAGCCACTGTGCCCTCCATTTACCCTGTGACGGTAATTGAATGGACCATAAATGAAGGTGGAGGCTTCGAGAGTAAGTCACCCCATTGGTGGTTAGTTGGGTAACATGTTGTGGCTCAACAAATGAGGTCACTGACAGACATTGAGGCTCTCTGAGTTTGTGGCTGTTGCTTGCAATAAGGGAACTGAATGGTTGTTTTCTGATGATCCACACATAAGGAGGTGATTCTGTTGAGATTCTCACCTGAAAACACAGATCTCTTACTGGCATCTCGTGAACCACCTGTTGAAAAAAAAAACAAAGACAGAAAAAGAAAATGTGTCATAAAATATAGAAAAAATGTTTTGAGGCATTCCATGTTTGTTTAATATATGGAAAGACAAAAATGCATCTTTATTTTTAGTAATAGGCAGCTGGGTGGCTTTACATATACTGGAGACAGAGGTGATGCATATTACCAGCCCATTTTTTATGCTTTATTTTTGTACAAAGGTAATAGAAAAGGATTGAAAGGGTAACAACATTCTCATGCAGCTCTCAGTGGGAAAAAAATAACTTTGAGAGAAAAGCAGCGACTTATTCTTTTTTATGTGTAACCATGTCTAATACATAGTTGTCCCTTTTTCAGTGCCGCTTTAAAAAGGGCTCGTATTAGGTTATTCCTGATTTTCAAAACTGTCTAAAACTGTCATATCCAGTTTTCAGATTGTGTACCTGCCATTTTAAGAGTTGCACGAATGATTAAGTGAATAATGAAAGTTTTAAAAGAGCAGCTGGGAGGTTCCAGAATTTTATTTTAATGACTTTCTGCTTACACAAGCATTAATTGTACATGCTAATGACACTGGCCCTCCAAAGTCACGTCTCAATTCCCACCTGCCCCCATCCACCACCCAGATGCCATTCATTTATAAAATAAACATCTGCCCAATGGCTCTTTTGCTCTGGAGCGGGACTGGCAGTAATGTGTCTGATTGGTTGCGAGGGTAACCAATGACAGCAGAGTGAGCGGGGAGCAGAGGGGGAAAGGAGGAAGACCAAACAGACTAGCTAAAGTTCACTAAAGCACACAGAAAAATGATATCTTAAGCTTCACAGTCTAACAGATCCAGAAAGTGTTTTGTGTTGCAATGAAAGTAGAATGTTGAGTCACTGCTCGATCCTCATAAATACGAACAAAAATGGCATAAAATGGAACTTTTAAGGTGGCGAATATGCACAAAATGAGGTGACCCTGTGGGGGCTAGTCCAGGGAGAGATCTTGAGCAGTATTTTATGATTGCTCTCATCTGTATGGGTTCCGTGGATTTGGGGTTAAGTGAAGTTTATCATCCCAATATCTCTGCATATGCCTTACAAATGGGGACTGATTAAACTGGAGCCTAGACTCTGAAACTCAAGTGTTTTATAATTAGGAAAGCACTTGAAGTCTTCTTTGCGAGAGCAGACTGACTAAACAGTTAATCTGTCCACAAATAAACAACAGGTTGTTGTGATTATTGGGATATGAATAGCACAATCCACTTAGGAACCCTATAAACACTGTGTCGGATAACTGAGATTTAGAGACAGCAAGTGAGAAAAAGGACAAACTTTCATCTAAATGTGGAATGTGTGGTCGACAAATAGTGGAAGTTTATAGAATAACAGGAAATAGCTATGGATTTTCCCCTATTATTAAGCTCTCAATTCAGACACATCTGCTGAGATTCTGTGCAGAGAGTTGAAGGCACCAATGTGGCGAGACCTGAGTGTGCCAGTTCGAGGACACACACTATCGTAATTGCATCAATTATAATTTTTCTTTAGTTTGATATTGATTTTGACCAGTTAAAACAATCCAACACTTAGGTAAGCACTCCATCAGTGGTGACACGTCTCAGTTTTTGAAGAAATGACTTAGTTGCTGTTATTTAAAGCATATAACAGTACTTTTTTGCCTTCTTCCATTTTTCCTGCCACTCCTGAGCGCTCACACAAAGACAGGCATACCAGATTTTTTTTTTTTTCATGTGAGAAGTCCTGTGGGCCTCCTCTCACGCCAGAAGGTGCTTTGTCACGTCTTGTGGCTGTTGGGTCTCTTTTCCTCTGTCAGTCTCTGTCTCTCTCCACTCTCTGAGTCACGTCTAACCCAATATGTGCTCCATATCCATTGCCAAGGGTTAGAGCAGGCCCCCAGGGGCTATTAGGAAAACTTATCCATTTATTGTGCAATATACACATTTCGCAAAGCAATGGGCCTCTAAAGAAACCATTCAGGGGGCTTATATTTCCATGTGACAAGCATTCGCCCGTTTGATCTTTTATGTGACTGGAATTTTTGCTACACAGCGTCAGCGAAAGCTGTCTGCTTTAATCCCACATGCAGTTCATTTTCAGTTTGTGTAGTAGATTCTTTGTTTACTGTGAAAACAGGATGGAGTTAATTTGAAAACAATTCTCATTTAAAGCACGCATCATTACTGGATTCATTCATTCACCAAATGAAAACTTTCACCTAAACAGTGACACAACCTAAACATGGTAATGTTGGTCTGTTGGAAAGGCTTTGGCTTTGAAATTTGATCAGATTTTAATTTCCCCTGGAAGAACAAGCTAGTTTGTAAGCCTTTAAGATCGCATAGAAATGTTTGGGGAACTAGAAATAATCAGAATACTTCACTGATGCATGACAACTGTCACTGAATTCATTTTCAGGTAATTTCCTGAGTATTTTCTTGCAGCAAAAAACTCGGCTGGTTTTAGCCACCTCTGGGTCTGTCTTTAAGGGTTGGTATCGAGGCAGATGTGACACTTAGAAGTAATATTCTAATACTGCATCTCAGTGTCTTTATTTTGTTTTCTCTAATATTCATTCATGAATAAAAAGTTGTTTCCCCGAAGTCCTTATTGAAATAATGCTTCATTTCTCTTCAAAACTGGTTAAATGAAAACAATTGTTCTGCCTATACCCACGTGCTTTAATATGTATGTAAGTAAACCAATAAAAGTATAAAATGGAGGGATTTATTATTCATTTTACAAGAAAAAAATGTCAGTACTTCTAAAAGTGATCATAAATCAATGAATTATAATCATGTTTGTAGGTGTTTTCAATACTCCAAGCAGTTATTCAATCCATTTAAAAAAGAAAACTTGAAAATGGACCAAAGTCACAAACTCAAATTGCTAAAATACACTTCGACAAGCCACAGTTTTGTGAGAATGTCATTATCATGGGCGAGACAAAACTGGAACTTTTTGGCAAGTAAAATGTTCACAGACCGAAAAATGAAGCCTTTAAAGAAATGAAAACCATATTCTCAGGGGAGAAGGAACTGATATGGGCTTGGTCATGTTTTGGGGATTCTCTGCTGTGTATGGTAATAAGGGCCTTAAATCCATCCAGGACACAAAACTTTCAAGGCATCCTGGAGCATTCTTAGCTCGTCCTCAGTTGCAGGTCACTGGTCCTCTAACAGGAACCGACAACAGCTAAAACCTAAACGCACCATAAAAATGGCTTATAAAAATCAAAAAAAGAAATAAAGATTGTGCCAAAATACCTGCTGGCACTTGCAGAAGTCCTACTAAGAACTAAAGTGATCATTTTTGGGGAGTGATTATTGCTGAAGGCTGTGTAACAAAATAAAAAGTTAAGGTTACCATCTAATATTGCGATTGTTTTTATTATATTTCTGAGACAAACGTGCCTTCTTTCCTGTCATGGAAGTTCACCAAGAAATTTCTCCACGTCTGGATTTGTATACTCTACGCAGCAGACCTGCAGAAATATGTAATGTTTAAAGAGGTCATTTTTCATTTAATATGACCACAGCAGTAAATTCTTATAGCATCTCAAAGGATCAGAGAAGTTTTGCTATATGTTAACCAATGCTGCCAAGGCATAAATCTCACAGCTCCTTGCTAGAGCACAGTGAATTGAGGGCTAGATCGCTTCCCTCTGGTGAGGCTCCTACAATTAGGCCACACTGCCACATGCATTCATTTGATTTATAGACCTGAACATTCAAGGAGGTCTGATCTAATTCTGTCATGTCTGAAGCTGGTGTAATACTGTAATCCTACTGTATCACAGCCAAACCCCTACAGCAACTGGATTTCTAACATTCAACAAGAGTTGTTCAAGTCTGTCAACATGATTGTGATGGAGAATTATCTCTCACATGATGCCAGGAAAGGAAATTTTACTAGACAATTCTCTCCCCTCTTAAAACCCCAACAGTGATATATGTATTTTTCTTTTAGCCCTCTTGTTCCATCTAAAAAGTTTACAAGGAGCACTTCTCTTTTGCCACTTTAATGTTCTGGTAATTCATTGTGGAGGAGTGACATAATCAAATAAACCTCATATGTTACAAAGAAAGAAAAAAAAGACTGTGGGAAGGTAAAATCATTAAAAAGGTTAGATTTGTGACCTGTGGATTCGCCTGAGAGACTTTGACAAATGACCAGCAAGTGAAGGAAGCTGTGAATAACTGCGTTCCCCTGTAATGGGAGCCCAGTTAAAGACACAAACAATGAAGCAATCAAATGCAGAGTTGAAAAAGGATACGAGAAAATGAAGGAAGGAAGAGCAAGATAGGGAACTCACTTTTATCCTGTTCGGGGGGCTCCAGGATGTCACTGTCTGTGTCACTGGGAATATGCCAAGGTTGTCTGATGGCCTGCAACTGCTGGTAAAACTCATCCTAAAATGGGAAAAGAGACAACAGAAATGATATAAGATGGGGGTCATTAATAAAATGATGATAAAACTGTTTAAAGAAACACACATACAGCAAGTTCCCATTTTACTGGCATTGAACGGGTAACATTCCATTTTGGAGACTAAGCACTTGGTCTTCCAGCCAGAGCTGTTGTCACAGGCGTGTAAAATCAAACACCTAGCCATGCAGTCTCCATTTGCAAATATTTGTAATACAAAATAGGTCATTCTGAAGAGCTCAGTGACTCAGTGTGGTATTTTGATGGGATGCCACCTTTGTAGGTTAAGTAAAATTTTATTCCAGCTGGATGTTCCACAGTTTCTGTTTGGAAGTCAAACGGGCAAGTCTGGGTTTGGCAGAAAAGGGATATTGGTATGTGACTGTTTTTAAGGGGCTGGGCTGGGCTCCTTATCTCCAGGGAAGAACAATATTAATCCTCAGCATTGAGACCTTTTTGACAACCTTTGGATCCAACTTTGTGGTGACAGTTTGGGGAAGACCCACTTCTTTTCCAGCATGACTGCGCCAAGTACACAAAGCAAAGACTGGTTTGACAATTTCAGTGTGGAAGGACTTGACTGGGTCACCTCAATCCCATGGAGCACCTCTGGGATGATCTGGAATGGAAACTGTGAGCCAGACCCAATGTCTAACCTCATGAATGCTCTAGAGAATAAATGGGTGTAAACTCTCACAAAGACACTGTAAAATATCTTTGAAAGCCCACTAAGCAGATTGGAAGCTGCTTTAATTGCAAAAAGGGTGGGCCAACTCCATGATAAAGTATATGTATTTAATACAATCTCATTACAATCCCTGGTACTTAAAGGTATAATGTTGCACTGGAGACTGGAATAGCCCCACGAAAAACTAGTAAAAGGTCAAAAATTTAAATCTGGGACTGAACTTTCAACCTCAAAATGGGTCACAAATTAAAACATACATAAACTTTTTTTTAAAACTTTTTGACCAGAAAAGGTCTTCCAGGCAAAAAGCTTTAGAAAATGATCCTAACAATCCACAAATAAAACTAATTTGCGACTGTTCACTGCAATATCCCATTTCAACCGGCCACGCAAATAAAAGAGGAAAACCAATGTTCATAAGTTTTTCTTTTCTTTTCCATCAAGTTTTGTAAAGAGTTCAGGATTCCCTCTCTCTCTAGCCAGGCCTCCCTTTGAGGCTTCGGTCCCTCCACCAGAGACCAGGTGGCCCCAATAAAACCAGACTGGGTGCACTGAAGTAGTGTTTTGGATAATGTCACTAGGTGTCAACTGGCGTAACTGTCAAAAAGAAAAAAAAAATTACAAAGAGACTGTAAAATCCCTGCCCACCATTAAAAAAGCCTTCAAAAAAGGCTCATATTTAACAGCACTGCTGTTAAGTAGATCATGAAAGGAATATAAGAAAGAAAATCCCACTGCAAGTACCCCTTTAATGCCAGGTTCATTTTTCCACACTGAAATGACATCCTACTGTACAGACCTCCATGACTCTAAGCGAAACCCCACACGAAGCATGTGTGTATGTGTGTGTGTATTTGTCATCCACACGTGTGCTCCTATTCACTCTCTCTCTGTAAAGGCTCTCATGTTCCACACCCAGATTTACTTTCTAGACACACAGAAGACACTCTTATCAAACTAAAATATTACCAGCAAGTGGGAGTTATTGTACAAGTCCATAAAGTAAGGTTCTGTCACATATTCTACACAGCACATGCATTCTTTGTATACAGTATTTTACTACAACATATAGAAACTGAATCAACTGTTAGTTTAAAACAGTTTGAATTTCCTTGTGTGCTGTTTTAAACTGAGAGTTGAGAAGATGAGTGGGCTTATTCCAGTCAGACAACAACTGTCTGTCACCCAGGAGCTCCACCCAGGTGACGGTGAGCTTGGTGTCACCAAGACTGCTAAAAGCAGCAGGAATAAACAGCAGTTTGGCTCTGCTTCCTGTTCATCAAAACATACAAAAGCTTAAGTGCGCAGGCATCAATTTGTGGTTTATTTTTTGTTTATTTGCTGGAACTACCACGACTGTCTCCAGGAAATCAATGCACAGATCTAAATACCTTTTTGTAGAAGTTTTTAAAGCAAGCTACCATTTAAGGTGTTAATTAATAAGCGTTAGAGGTTGATTTTTTTTAACCTTTGGACAGAGCAAAAATCAGTTTTTATCTTTTGTATGTGTTTACATTAAATTGACAGGGATGACTAACTTATATGAGCTTATGAATAGAATGAAAAAAGTTCGAGTTTAGTGTTTTACCTCAGAAAGATAAGCCCGAAGGCTGGCCCCGAGGCTGTCCGTGGTGCTTAGTCCTGGAGGGGTGAGCAGCGGTCGAGGAAGTATTGGCTGACTTGTGGGTGTCACAGGGCGGCTCCGTGACCTCCTGAATGTCACCTCTTTATGAGATCCCGGGTTATAAGTGGAGCGTGTCAGCAAGCTATTCGGGGTCAGTGGCCTGCTGGGCGTCCTAGGGGTTTGAGTCCTGCTCCCTGGGTTGCTGGGAGATTTAGTCCAACCCAGGTTTGTGGTGGTGGGCTTGGGGCTAAGCAGAGGGAGGCCGATGCCACAGGGCTTGCCTGAGAGGCCACCAGCAGGAGACTGGGGCCTGGAGACGAGGCTGGGAAGCGGAAGCGTGTCAGGCAGTGTTCTGTGGCGCAGAGGGGAGTGGAGAAGACTACTGTGTGGGTTATTGGAGGTCCGGGTAGTCATCTTCCCTACTTCTGCCAGCTTTGCCAGGTCCTTCTCAACCTCTGTTGAACAGAGGAGGATAAACCAAGTCACTTCACCCATTCCAGTCACCATATACAAATCCTGTTTTCCCACAATTTAAATAAACTGAACTTTTCATATGCTGTATGAGATACTTTTGGTAAATCAGCTTTCAAGATAAAGCCAGACCTGTTTTTGATTGTTATTTGGAGGCTGTGAACTAAAGTTGGTATGCATCCCACTGCAGATGATTCACAAAATTTTACTGAACATTAAAGTGGGTGAGACTCTTTGCTTTAATCCTTCTTCTGGGTAATGATGACAATATTTATAGACCTTGTAAACCGTGGTGAATTCAGTTTTCTCTTTTGGTTTGACGCTTAACCTAATACATAGTAAGCACAGCCTGTTTTTGTTTTTGTTTTTTTCTCCTGGTACTGACAAAAATACATTTGTTTGCTTCCCTGGTAGTTTTAGTAACATATCTGTTTGTAAAAAAAAGTGACACTGCCAACTCCTGCAATCAACATCTGGGTAATTTTTCCCATGTCTTCTGCTTTTACTCTGAATTCTGGCAATCTGTATTCAACAAACCAGTCTGGGAGTCATCATCTGAGAGGCATCGTTTCAGGAAAGACTCATCAGGAATGAGTATTTCTGGAAAACTGTATACGTATGATGTTAAATGAACGTCAAAAGGAAGCATGACAAGTATGTCACAAACCTTGACTTCCTTGTTTTTGAACAAGTGGTGTTTTGCTCCAATACAAACAACATTTTTTTCACGAAATAACATGAAACATATGTCTGTCTACTGACAAATGTCCACTTATTCTGCAAAGGAAGAAATGTTCTGCAAAAGGGCCTGAACTTGGAATTTTGTCTACAGATCTATGCTACACTATTTTGCATATCTTTATATATATGTGTGTGTATTCATATATATATATATATATATATATATATATATATATATATATATATATATATATATATATATATACATACATATAT
>JAOWBL010000013.1:7738865-7749304 GCA_028564865.1 Zenarchopterus dispar
AGTGGAGTCTCCTCCACTGGCAGCCATACATGCCCATACCATAATATTGCCTCCATCATGTTTGACACAGAATGTGGTATGCTTTGGTTCATAGGCTGTTTCTGGCCTTATTCATACTTTTCTCTTCCCATCACTCTGCCAGTTTATCTTAGTTTTATCTGTCCAAAGAATCTGATTCAGGAAGCATGGCAGGCATTGTTTTTTTTTTTTTAAGTCTAATCTGTCTTTCGTTTTTTTGAATATTCCCAGTGGTTTGCAGACCACACTGATAAAACCCTCTGATTTTACATTCATGAAAGCATCTCTTGATTGTAGGTGTTGACGACGATACATCTAACTTCTGTTGATGTTGTAAAGGGATTCTCCTTCGTCAAGGGAATGACTCTACAATCATCTATGGTAGTTGTCTTCTGTGGTCTTTCAGGCTCGGTTGTATTTTCTTTCTAAGAAAGTATTAAACTGTTTCTTTAACTTGACACATCTATGGGTTTGCCATCTCTGTGACAGATTTATGTTGTTGTTTCAGCCTCATTATGGCCTCCTTCACTTGCACTGAGATCTTCTTGGACTTCATATCGGTTGCTCCAAGTCAAACAGCTGCCAAATTCCAATCCAGTTCCTGATCTCAGCTCCTGGCCTTTTACCTGCTCCATTTGTTTTGAAGTAACATGAGAATGGACCGGTGCTGGCCAATTAACTTCTTTTGTGCCCAAATTCTTATGAGCCCCAAAAATGCAGGTACTTTACTCAAAATGGCTGTAATCCCTTAATGGTAAATGTCATACTTTGCCTAAACACTCTTTAATTAAAGCTGAAAGCCTGCACTTGGATCAGACCTTGATTGTTTTATTTCAAATCCATTGTAATGGTGTACAGGTACAAAATCATTAAAACAGTTGCTATTTCCTAAATACATCAGGATTTAACTATACATGCCCTAGATTGCAAAGAAATCCCCTTATGAAAAATGAATAAATATTCACTCTTCATACAGATCGTAAACGGTCATGTTGTACTGAATAGTTTAGTTGAAAAGTAATATTGATGGAGGTATACTAAAGAAAAGTGTAATGAAATTGTTCTTACCCTTCATAGACAGTTTATATATACCTGTCTTCCAGGTGTTGTTTTTTTGTTTGTTTGTTTGTTTTTGTCACCTTACAAACCACTTTATTCCCCACTCTTATTGGCTTCTTTGATGGAGTCTTATACCATCTATTTGACATAATATCTGACACTCTCACGAACTGAGGTATAGAGGAAAAAGTCAGCTTAGAAGTGATAAACAAGTGAAAGAAAATACACACTGTTATTGATTTGCACAAGATTTAGATATTTGCCTATTTTTATTGATGGCTGGCTATCGGCTGCTGCTGTAAGCTATTATACTTCAAATCCCATGAAAAAGTAATATCAAGCTGAAAATGTAAATACGAGCTACTTTACTGGACTTGGGGTGTGCTTTTTAATTGTTTTTAAAGTTATATTGATATGCTTGTAGTAACAAGGTTCATGAACTCGAACCTTTACGTTAAATTGTACTCACAACAGTTTTACATAAGAAATGATATTTTTACCTTAATAACATTGTCAAAATAAAGAGTAGAACCCTGTTTTGAAATGATGCAGAAAAACAAATCTACACATACGTTACTTCAAGACTAAACAACTGCAACAGTTTACTGATAGGAAATCCTAAATTTTACTCTAAACATCCTGCAGCAAGAGTTCTGACAAAGATTAGCAGAAGTGATCACAGTTCTCCAGTCTTAGTTGTGGAGTTAATTCATTTGTGTAAAATGCAGGATAATTTAAAAATCTTCTCTTGTGGAACCAGCAGTTCATGTCCAGGATGCTGAAACTTCTTCTAGCTTTTAGATTAGACTTGAAACTTTCCTTTTAGATCACGGTTATGGTTCGTACTTCCTCAGGTACCCTAAAGCATCCCTTCAGTTATGCTGTTACAGGCTTACACTGCTGAGGGAACAGTCCTCATCCACTGGCGCTCTCCTTACTCCGTTCTCTTTACAACTCATTGTACGCATGTCATTATTACTGCAACTGACATTGTTCTCTTTTATTGTCTCATAGGAAAATATCTCTGGACAATTTTTTCCTCTATTTCTTAGTCTCCCTTTGCTGTCACCTCAGGCCTCCAGGGCTGAAGCAGAGTGTGGTTCTGCTGGAGGCTCTTTTTCCTCTCCACTGTCACCTCATCCTTGCTAACCCCTAACCCTAACCCTAAGAGAAGATTCTGGCTGTGTATGAATTTAAAATCTGGACTCTGTTGAAATGAATTCCATTATCTGAATTACAACGGATTGGACTGAGTTGTAGTATATTTGAAATTTACTATACTTTAGCTGGACTGTAATGAACTTATTTCATGAATTAAGTGCCTTGAGATGATGTTTGTTGTGAATTGGTGCTTTATAAATAAAGCGAAATGAACTGAAAATGAAACATGTCATGAAGCTAACGTCATGACCTGGGACACATATGCAGCTACCACAGGTGGGAAAAGTGGATTTAAGTCACCCAGCTAAACTTCAGTCTTGTTGCAGTGCATTCCACTCGTGTCTTTGGTGCTGATGTTCCGATGAAATGTGAAGATCACAGTCACTGCGAGTTCACTTTAAGTGGGGCCAATAGACAACAAGCAGCTCTCACATAGGAAAGTATGCTCAAAGTCTGTACACAGTGTGACGCTGTCAAACTGAGTGGGAGGAGATGTAAAAACAAACAAGTGTGAGACACATGACATGAAATGATACCATTCCTTCTGGCTTTGGCTCCAGACTTTCATCTGATTCATAAACAAATACGTGGTTGATGTTTATGACAACAAAAGCTGTCTCTGACCAACACAGACATCACATGTGTCAAAGATGAGACTTGGACTTCATAAGGGATGATCCTGTCCATATTGCCGCAAAAATTCCACTTTGCCAGACAGAAAGAATAAAAGAGAATATCAAATCAACTCAGTAGAGCAGGGTTGACTTTTTTTAATCTTTAGATAGTTTTGGAGTTTTTTAGCACAGTTTTACCAGGAATTGTATTTTTTAGCCTATCTAGGGTGTACACTGGCACTAACGTGGGATAGACAGTTGGCTTAGACACCAGAACCTTCAAGTAACCCTGAACAGGATGAAGCAGGTATATAAAATAGATGCACGGACTGATGGATGGACTAGTTTTAAAATCAAGCAGGACACTCTTCTGGCCAAAAGCAGCACATTCTTTGGCTGGAGTCTCCCCCCCATGTGCAATCTTACCCCTTTTCAGTTTCATAAGTCATAATTCAAAGTGTGCCTGCACGTGTGTGTGTACATGGTATACCGTACGCCACACTGGGTGTCCAAAAGTATTTTTCAAAGAAAGATATTGATCTACTTACCCACACCATTCCTCATTAAAGCCACCAACACACACATGCACGCACATAAACTCATGTACTGCATGTGTCAAGTCACACACAAACACAGAGTTGCCTACCCGCGAGCTGTTTGCCCATGTTCTCCAGCTCTTTAGAAAAGAGGGAGTCGCCCAGTAGCAGGCCAGTCTGCCCAACAGAGCTCCCACCTCTCACAGCCTTCAAGTCAGCCTCCCAGACAGCCTGACGCTAGTTAGCGAGGGGAAGAGAAAAAGAGAGCAAGTCACATTAGAAGAAAGACCCTTCAATTAACTCTTTATATAATTTTCAGCTATTGCTGGAAATATCTGAGCCATATCTGCCGGGGGGGGAAAAAGAGCCAATTATTATTTTATGAGCTTAAGAAAAACACAAGAAACCACAGCAAGTGTAGATGAAAGCGTGCAGCATGGAGCGGACTCTGTTATGTGAATGTGGGGCGCGAGACAGTCAGTAGTGGTTCAGGACATTTTTGTATAACTATCAGTAAAACTATAGGAGCTTGTAAGCAGACTTGTGTGTTGGCATAGAGCCTGGCAGCAGAAACACGAGCACCAAGAGGTAAAGAGCATTGCAGTTTGAATTGCTGTCCGATTACATAATATATTGTCTTTCTCTCTTTCTTTTTTTTTTTTTTTTTTTAAATAATTTCCCTTAGAAAATTAAAAGCTAGATTGAATCACTTAAAAAATTTTGTTTTGGACGAGCTTGCTCACACCACTCCTGGCCAAGTATATGATTAGGAAAAGGGACCTATTAGCTATATTGAGCTCTGCCAAGCCCCATAATGGCAACATGCCAAATCCTACTATTTATTTCTGTGATAGGACAAATGGCCGGACAATCTGTGGAGTTAATGGACCAAACGTACATGAGCTCCAAGTACAGGTGAGAAATAAAATTTGTGAGCCATAACTCCACCACCTGTAACTTTAGTTTGAACAAGATACGTTATGATATCTGTGATGCCAACACTCAGGTCATTCGATGTGCTAAACTCTTAATGAGAGACAGAGCTGACTTGACAAAGCGCTGACACAAGGTAAGGTTCAGGAACATCTGGTTGTATATATAGAGCATCTTCTAGCTTTATAAATGGGCCATCCTGGTGATTTCATATAGGTATCTGCAGAAAAACTCATCCTCATGATTATTGTATTGATATGCAATAAATTTGGGGCATTTCACTTTCTGCAGGACAAGAGTTCAGACAGGATACAAGCAATGAAAACTCAGGCCAGCACAACAAAGCAGATTCATTGTCTTCATTAATTTCAAGTTGTGGCTAACTTTAAAAAGTATTCTCCATTTTTCCTGGGTTGTATATCATGTGACACGGTCTGAACTGCCTGAATGAAAGGAGGTAAGAAAAGTCACACTGCCAATGACAGCGGGAGATATTTTTGTGGTCTTGGAATGCAAAACAGATGCAAAAATTGTTCTGACTTGGCTAAAGCATCATCTGTAAAATTGGTGTTTTTGTGATTGCTCAGGCAGAGCAAAAAGCATTGTATAAGCCACGGTGGTTTGTAGCCAAGACGAAAACAGCACAAAATGTACCTCAGAATCAATCCGGCCCATGAGGCTGATAATCCTGAGTGATATCAGGAAAGAACAACATTTCAAGATCAGACTTTCCCAAAGGAAAAGAAAAAAGGAAAAATAGAGAAAGAAAATAAAATACATTTTTTTCTATATATATATGTCATACTGGTCGACCAGGATTTCTGTGGACTGGAGTCACAGTGATCGCATCTCCCATCAACACAAAACAGGTGGTTGTTGCGTGGTGGTGCTCATTCTAGTTTGAGCTGCAAAACCTTTGAGAACTTTGTTTTTCTCTAGCTGAAGAGCCAAAGATCCATATGATTAGGTAACTGTAGAAATTTTTATTATTATCATTATTATTATGTTGAACTTCTTTCAAACATCACAGTGAAAGGAGACAGTTTGTCTCCTCCATGAACCACATTAGTCATCCAATTTTCCATGCTGTTCAGTGTTTCAATGTCAATGCCAATGTATGTTAATAATGCCATTTGGGATAAGTGAGTACAACAGTATATATTCACAAAAGTGAACTGGAACTGTATTTACAATGCAACTGATGAAAGTGAAGCCCTGCAGGTTCAAACACCTTTCCCTGCTCACCATATCTACTGAGGTTTTAACTTTCTTCTATGACATGGTATACTAGATTTTTTTCTTCTGTTTCTTTTCCCCAAATGGTGGTCTGAACTTTTATTTAGTCATGTTGCTCACAATAATCCTAGAAATTAATATAAGTAGTTTTTGATTATTGACTATGGTAGTAAGTAGTTTCTAAGTATTCCAGGGTTGAGTGGCTGCCCTTTGGCTGTCCAAACATTTAAGGACCTTTTCAAGATCAGGCGGTGTTCCCGAAGCAGCTCTCCAGTCTCCCTCATGTTCTCATGTGAAGCTGCATGAAGGCAGAAGGTTTTCCAAAAGAACATACTTTATTATATAAATCAATATGTTTTATGGTATGGGTATAATACAAGTGCAACCTTCGCTTCCCACACGCTAAATGAAAATATCACTTCCAGCCTTAAGAACTTTGACAGAAAAGGATTTTTTCAACATGACGATCATCCCGAACACACTGTAACAATCACACAATTTTTTTTCCAGAAAAGAAATATGTCAAAACCAGTACATCTTCTCACTTGAGTGCAATGAAAAGGCTTTGGAGTATTCTAACATGCAATGTAGATGAGCAGAAGCCCTCCAGCAAAGAGCAGCTGAAAATAATTATCTGTTAAGAATGACATTTTTGAAAGCCTATCTCACGTTCCTGCCACAGAATTTCAATCAGACTGTGGTCTGGACTTGTACATTTGTTGGGATCATTGCCCTTTTACATAAACCAGCCTCAGCTGAGCTTTAGCTATCTAACAGATGACCTCACATTGGACTCTATGATACTTTGCTATAAAGAAGACATCATGGTGGATTCAGTGACTACAAAGTGTCCTGGTTCTGTTGCTGCAAAACGGGTCCAAGTCATCATCCCTCCATCAACTTTCTAGTAAGTTGGTGTGAGCTGTTTTGGCTGATATTCCGAGTAATGTTTTTAACTAAATGTTATTCTGTCAACTATGGCCAAACATCTTCACTTTGGTGTCATATTCTCCAAGGACATTGTTCCAGATGTCTCGCTGCTTGTTTGTAAGTTTCAAACCTCATTTTTAGAGAAAAGATTTTTTTTTTTTGTCCTGAAAACCTTTTCATCAATATTTTCCAGATTGACGGGCAGTAGAAACAGCTTTTCTAAGGTCAGCGGTGATGTCTTTCCCCGCTGGCATTGTAGTAAAATACATTTGAATTCTCTAAACCAGTAAACTGCCTAAACCCCTGTTTTGTTTTAGAGGTGCTAAAAATGCTCACCTAAGATTAAATCAATCAAATGCAGGTGATTAGTTAGCAGCACCAGGCTGGTATTTACCCACTTTCTTCCCATAGAAGCTGTAAATTACTGCACTATAACAATACTGAAAAATGAAAGAACGCAGTCTGATTGTTAAAGGAAACAATCAAACTGGTACTTTAGGGCTCACACTTTTAAAATATTTAACACAATCCCAGATTTTATAATGTGACACAATTTTTTAAATTTTTTAAAACACTATTACAGATGGATAGGGTCAGTTTCATCTTGTAATGCAGTTCATTATCCATTTAGAGTCCATTAATTAAACGTAAACAGAGAAGTCTATTTTCAGAGCAAAGAGGTGTAGTGAACAATAAATAAGATACCCTTTGATCAATAACTGACCATGAAAGCCTGTATATACAGCATTGATCTTCATTATTGTCAGATGCATGAGGCCTTTCGTGGCAGCAGAACCACATCACCACAAGCTATTCCTTAATTACAGCCCTCATAAAGCAGCAAGGCAAGTTGGACATTATAACTAAATCAACTCCCTAGCTTTATTCATTTTTCTTTGGTGGTATCTCCACAAATCCAACAGCATGACATCATGTACTCCTCCTCTTGCTCTGGCTCTTCTCAGCTCTGGCATACAAGGCCACCAACAGACCCCAACTTTTAATTTCCTATTCATTTTATAATCATTATTGGAGTCTAAGTCATTATATTTTAAAGGCCTGCAGCTAAAATTCTTTTGGAAAACCACATCCAGATATCATAATAACATTAAAGACGGGACTGAATATGATTCCTCAGAGACAAGTTGCTGCTTCGTAGATTCATATAGATTTAAACAGCTTAACATCTGAATTAAGCTCTTAAAGCAGCTTGTCCTGTCCAACATAATTAGGAGCATACAGCATGTCCAGGTGACTGCGGAGCAAAGGTTAAGGCTAATTGTACCCCTCAGTCCCTGAGACCTGACACACAAACAGGATATACTGAGACTGTAAGTAATTCACCTTCTCAGATAACATCAATACACAAGCAAACATTACAATCAAAGTCAAACTGATATTCCATCGGGTTTGGTGAAGTCATACCTATTTAGAAAGTCACATGGAAAACATCAATGTGTACAATCTATCCAAATAATCCATATTAGAAAAATATGTTGAAACCGTACACAGTAGATAGAGGCAAGGAAAGAAACGAGGCTTGATTAGACCATGAAAAGACATAATGAAGTGATGAAAAGAAATCTCAGTTTACTTCTATGGCTCTTGTTCTTATCAGAGACAACATATGACATAAAGGCATACGGGAAGAACTTTTCCCCCCTTTGTTACGATGCTTAGTTTGGATGCTTTAATCTACACAGGCAAACAGATGAAAAAGGAATGCCTTTCCATCTCCAAAATAAAGAGTGGCTATAATTTTCAATGACTTATGAGTGTATTAATGTCAGTGGCGCAAAACCCAACTTTTATAATCCCCCTCCCATGAAAGCAAAACTTTAAAAAAAAAGACCTTAAAGAGAAAAAGGGGAAAGCCCTCCGGTGATGCTTCTGCCCAAATGACAAACATGGAGCTGGTTTCTTGCTAAATTAATTCCATGTTGCGAGCAAACAAGACGAAAAGAGAAGGATGGATGTCTGAAATGCAGCATTTTCTAGTGTGCATGTGTGTAGCTATACAGTACGTGTGTGGTCATTGGTAAAGATCACCACAATCTCGGGTTTGCTCCAAGACCGTACTCCACACTGGAACTTTTCACAATGTTGCAGATCTACAGCATGGTCAGACCAGGGCTGTGCTGAGAACAAGGCACAGAAGCTGTTAAAAAACAAAGAATAATGAGAGATGACGCTCACCTATGGGCCGACTCCATTTTATGGCTCATTGGGGGCTCTATTTGGGATTAGAAACGGCTAATAAGTTATCTCATAACAGTGTTCATTTCATTTTTTAATTTTCTTTTTCTCTTTATGATCTTAACCTTTTGATTTTGTATGCTTAACATTTTCTTTTTCAATTTTATGAGCTTTGTTCAATTCTGTGAAGCACTTTGAGCTGCGCTTGTGTTTGAAAGGTGCCATTATAAATAAACTTGAGTTTCTCCAAAGATTAATCATGAAGGAACTTACAAACATCTTAAGCCAGACAAAAGCAAGATGATTTTAATGCCAATACCATTCAAACTGTGAAAAACAGAGGCAAAGTCCAACAACAACCCAGCCAGTGGTACTTTTATAAAAAAAAAATGAAGCTTCCAACTCCAACATTTAATGATCTGGGAAGGTTACAGCAGGTACACTGTGTGTCTTGGAGAAAGATAGGATCCTGAGATTCTGGAAAATGGGAATGTGTCAACAGAAGATTTGTGAGACTAGAAAAAAATCAAGCACTGTGCCAGTGTTTTTTTTTTCTTTTATCCAACCAGACAGCAAAGCCTTGGATTTTACTAATTATCCACCCTTTAGACAGAGATTATATTATATTCCAAAAGATATGGAGTCGAAATATTACAAAAAGAAGTAAAGACAGAAATGCAATGATCGCAATGAAATTTTCATAAACCTGCTGAACTTTCTGTTTTCTGCCTGACTCTGCAGCTACTTCTAACCTCCTCTAATCTCCTCTAACTTGTGTAGCAATGGGAGGATATACTGTAGGATGTGAGAGGTTACTCTGTACATCAACTGGATTCCTGTTGTTTTGGCTGACAGAAGAATTACCTAATGGATTTTATGGACTTGAGTACAAGGGTCAGGGGCTCTCAGCAGCCAGAAGCAAACAGGATATTGACAATAACGCAGTTAGATTTTCATTTAAGCATTCCAAAGACATGTTATACTGAAGGACATACCTTCCACATCTCAGTCAGCGAGGATCAGCGGGCAACCGGCATTACACAGACACGATTCTTCAAGTCTTGGAGACAAAGGTCAAATGGTTCATGTGCTTCGTGTGCTTTCCAAAGCTGTGCTTAACTAAGCTGATTTTTATGATATATAAATATATTCATTTATTAGGCATGTGTAGGAGAAGTCATGTATGAACAAAGACAAGAAAAAAAGTATTAAAGAGTCTTGAGAAATGTCCCTGTTAAAGGAAGGGTAAGTGATTTCCAGATGATGCCACATCTGTTGATATTTAGAACAAAACATCAAGAAAACCCAAAGAGGTAGCTCCTATTTCTCTTGCCTCCAGTCCTCCCAGAGGAAACATGTGTCATTATGAATGCACATTTTCAAAACAAAATCACCTGCAGGAACTTGAAACCTCCCACTGTCTGTGATTGGCTGGAGAATTGTTTACTATAATTTTGGGGCACATGCTGCCCTCACACTCCGTTTGCTTTCAGTTCGTGGAAGCAGGACTATATGTGAAAATCAGAGGTTTTTTTGCAGTGTACTTATGAGATGGGCAGATAGCAGACGATGATTAGTTATTCAAAGAATGTAGGAAAGGCCTAGAAATCACACAGTGTCTCTTTCCCCAATCTTTAATTTCTATTCACAACGCGTGCTTTATCCCAGTCAATGGTGTTTGTATTTGAAATAGGAGCATTTACCAATTTTTTCAAGGAATATATGTATGTGTACACACACACACACACACACACAC
>JAOWBL010000013.1:7749404-7779831 GCA_028564865.1 Zenarchopterus dispar
ACACACACATATATATATATATATATATATATATATATATATATATATATATATATATATATATATATATAGGACTTATAACAAGAAAGCAGCAACTGCAGCCATTACCTCAATTTCTCTGTATGGACCCTTTGCACAAAATTACTTTGTGTAAATAAAATTATGTTTTTTTAATCTTGTCAGAGAGGGTTTAAAATTTATTTTTATTTTATTATTTTTATTATTGCTAATTTCCTACAAAAACATATTGCAGTCTAACACAAAACTTCTCTGATTTACTTCATTTTAGTCAGTAGTGAAAGTTTAAACTCCTTATAGTCTCATAATAAACCTCAAAATGTTTCTTCAATCATTCATATTTTAATTTTGTTTGCAATTCAAAAACTAAATATACAAGTAATTTCGATATATGCAACATTTCTAAATCATCTTTTAGCTATTGAAAATGGCTATTTGGTTACTTTTTTGTGCATTTATGAACATTTTGGTAAAGGAATTTTCTCAATTTTTCAATTTTAATTAACAAAAGTTGTGAAAATAAACATCTCAAACATAAGAGAAGTATGTGCTCAATAGACATCTGTGACAGAAGTCACAGATGTTGAAAATCAAATACGCATGTCTCTTCCACAATTCTTCACATGTGTAGCTTGATCTGCTCAGATGATAACCATACACCCACCACTGGATGTAAGAAAAGCACACCCATGCCAAATATAAAATACCATGCAGCATATTGATTTTATTTCTGCCAAAATCCCCCTGGAAACGAAAATAAACCATCATAACAGTTCTGCTTTGTATCATGCGTACTGCACTATATCACACTAATTATCGTATTTATACCCGAGAAGTGAACGATTTCCCCTGGCAGCTTTTACGACAGTAACAGCCATACCAGTCAGAGCTAAATGTGATTAAAACATATCACTCGGCTCTTACGAAAGAAACCGTAGGAGAATTTCTTGGAGAATTTGCTTTGGCTATTGCTTTCGGAAAGTATTTGCCTTTATGGGGTAATTATCACCTAAAGAAGCTGGCAGAAGCAGGACGTCTGTTAGACTAATAATAATAATCATTAACAGTGTTTACTTTCCAATACGACCAGCCATTTACAGCCTGAATGAATGCTGTCTACCATACAAGGCATATATTATTTATGGAAATCATAAATATGCTAATAATAAAACGTGAACTTAAAAGCTCAAATACAGACTTTTATATATATAATCATTGCATTAACTGAAGAAACAACTGATTACTTTGTAACAAATCAACAGGGCTCTCCAGTATTAGCCCCGGCACATGTACTTTGTCATCAAAAGGGACTTAACTAATGCATATTTTAACAATCATCTCAACCTTAAAATTTAAAACCACAGTTTTCCATGACCGCTGGCAAATACAACACTTCGACTTCGGCCCTCCTCCCAGACGCTACCAGTCCAAGAACTTTTGTGTACAGAGGACTCAAAGCACGAGTCAAATGAGAAAGCAGTATCAAGAAAAAGTGGGGTAAGCAAAGAAATGTGACCATTAGAGAACACCCAAACCTCTACACACTTTCACATAACCCTTAATGACTTTTCCGGGACCTCAGTAACGTTTGACTCGGTCATAAATGGGATAAATTGTATATACACATCCAGGCAGCTGAGTGACAGGTGGATGGAAAATTAGGCAGTTAAAATACAGACAATGTTGTGAGAGAACACAAACAGTTGGTAAATAATACATATGGTTACAACTCAAACACTAGATTTGAGGAAGGATTCCTCCATTAACTATTTACATCACTGAATGGTAAGTTGAAGTTCTAAATAGTTTATACACACACATATATATATATATATATATAAACTATCTTGAAATTTCACAGAATTGTCAGGTAGTTTGAAAGTATTAGATGAAATTGCGCCATGTCTTGATGATGTATGTCAGTACGATCAATTCCTAGTTATAGCATTAAAGTGCCCATATTATACATTTCTGTGTCCTGTAAATTACCTGCAGTGTGAATCCTAAATTATCATTTGAGGTGTGACGGGAGGCTCAAAAATGAAGCAACTACACAGTGGATGTAAAACTTGTGTTAAATTGCACGTTTCTGAAATATAAAGGTCAAAACAACAGCATTAATGTAAGAGCTGTCACATCTTTAATGTGGTGTTCCAACAAAGAGAAATCCAGAGGAAGAAATAAATCTTTATTTTTTGGGGAATGTTTTAAATAAAGACAGGAAAATATTGTGTTATTAAGAGCTATTCATTTTCCATTTTATCTTAACAAGTGCCCCTGACCCAGCTGAAGAAAAGCGGTTTCTGAACATAGCGCTACCTCCACCATGGAAGTAAAGATTATGCTCCATTTTGATTTTGGCACAAAACTGAGACCTTAGGTCAAAAAACAAACAAACAAAAAAAACTTTAGCCTTTTTCTCATCAGATTATAATGGTTTAAGGTAACTGATGGCCTGTTGATTGCTTTTGGCCTCTTGGGCACCTTCGATAATCTTTTAAATCCTTCCCCTCATCTCTACCTTTAAACAATTAACAATTACGTCTTGAAGTTTCTTTGGCAGCTCTTTGCAGCAGAACACAACCCAAGACATTCAAACAAATACTACTGCAAAAGCTGTCTTTTTCTCCTTTTATCTCATAATTATTATTATTCTTTTTTTAAACTGCAGTTTTTGCATGTTGGAAGAAGTGACATATTTGAAACATGTTAAACTCAATTCTATCTTTATATTTCAGAGATATAAATAATTCCTACCCTTATAATTTAAAAACCTGCAGTTTTATGAGTTTGTCTAGACTTTTTACATCTACCGTATGTTTAAGTATCACTGTGCACAAAATAATAGTTTTTAATGGGACTGAGAACACTTCCTTCTGGGGAGTCTTCAGTTTTTATGAAAACATAAACGGTGGAATTTCCGTATATAGTCATTTTCTCCAACAAGCAAGCAGCGCTGATTCCCTAGAGCAGGAGCTTCAGCTGTCATTTTAAAAGTAGACGTTTGGGACTATGCAGCAAGGATCAAGTGCGTTTTCCATCTGCCAGGACACCGTACGAAGTATTTTGCTTTTCTTTCCAAGATAAAAGAAAGAGAGGCATTTTTTAGCCATGAGGGAAAGTTGGACCATGCCTCAGTGGGTGCTGGTTTTTTCTGGGGCAGCATCAGAGCGATTGTATGTATTTGTCTTTTTGTAGCACTTCACAGATGACTATTTTATGAGCAATTTCCAGAATGCTGCGTGATTTGCAGAAAGAAAGTTGGTTTTGTACCAATGTTAAAGCCTCGTTAGAGTGAACCGCAAGGCGTAATGTGTTTGTTTTGTGTAGACAACGAGCGTGCTCATGCATTTTAGTGCAAATGTCATGGCTACGGTGACCATAGCTACAGAGTGTCACACCTCTCTCTGTCTCATGCTAGCAAGAAAAAAAGTCACCGCATTAAATCTCCTATTAAAAGAAAGAAAAACACTCAGTGTTACTATCACACCATGACACCCCTCACTACTGGCATCTGTGGAGTCAAAGGCAGTTTGGGACAACATCGTTAGCTGTTCTGTCTGCAGATATTTGCTGCAGGATTTTACCACAGATCCACAACTACATGAGCGTATTGAAAAATAATTACAAAATGTTAGTGACTTTAGTTTTACACAAATGCTGTAATGAATTTACCAACACAGACATGTATTTTCGGAGTTCTGACTTTAAGGATTTAGGTTGTTAAAGTCTTTCACAGAAAATGTTGAACACATGTATCTGAACCTTCAAGAGCCATAAACTCTATTCATCTGTAACCATCCACAAATTCAACCAATAAGAAAACATGTAAGCCACGTCCAGGTGTTTCCAGGACATCCAGGTGTTTTGGGATTCTGGATCGTTGATGTCCTGAAATAATTACAGGCTTATTACATTGTTCTAGGTAAAAAGCTACTCTCTGGAGGTCTCAGCAAAATTAAAATTTGATGCCTGAAAATGAATAATATAGCCACTTTAACTCATCAAAATTAGTTATATTGCTGTCACTTTAATTTTATTAGGTCAGCTCAGCTGAAAATAAATCAACCGAGTTTTGTACTCATATTTTTCACACAGACAATGTAACGCTATAAATCTACTTCCCTTATATTTTTAAAGTTCAGAGCCACGTGTAGAAATGAAATGAGTGAAATAAGTAAGAAATAAGTTACAATGCAAGCTGCTTAAAATGGGCTCATTTGAGCTCATTTTTACATTTCTTTTATATATTTATGACTTTAACTTTTTTGTCCTCATAAAAACACTACATTATTTCTAGTGTTTAGTACTTATGCCCATCAAGCTCCTTAGAGGCCTGTTAATTACTTATTTCAAGCTAAAACAAACATTAAACAATTTAGCATAAAGTAACCACATAAGCAACATTTAATGACAAGTGCTGTGTGCAGTCAGAGTTTACATATGGCGCACATGAGTACATTGATGTTAAATGCCCCAGACGTGGTCTAACCCACGGAGATGAAGGTAAGAAAAGAAACTGAGTGTTTAATGTGCTGAAATAAATTAAAGCTAAGCAGAACAAGTCATCTACATATTTGAGTTGTGGTCAAGTCTCGGCTTTTCGCTTGTAATATTTCAATGAGAACAGATCAAAAAACCTGCCTGTAAAAATCAGGAGACTGGTATAAGAACGATCCTCTAACGTTTGGCCACTGTGTGTTTAGGTTCAGGGTGGCGGGTTAATTCATCAGACCTGGATTCTGGTTGTTCAGACTTTAAAAGTCTGCTCCCAGTTAGCGTGGAGTCTCTCTGCATCTGCTGCGCACACGAAGCGACGCTCAGGTTCCAAAAGCCCTTTCTTACTTTAAAAAGAAAAAAAAAATGCAGTAATAAACCTTGTCTAACACCTAGAATGGGCAATTATGAAAAAAGTATTGGCTTTCAGTACTTATACAAAAGGTACCGGTCTTAGTTGAGCATTTTATTAACAGCCTTTTTCCCGATGTGTCTGATGCATGCCACATTAGATCACTATACAATTCTTCCCTGAAGCAAATTAGGTTTATCACGCGATCCTCCCACTGAGCAAAACTTTCTGCAACATAACCCATAAATATTTAGCTCTACAGTATAAAACATCTAAATAAGCCTGAGTGATGTAACAAGATACCGCTTCTTATTTATCTCTTTCAGGCTGCTCACAAGTACCCTAAGAGGAAAGCAAAGTGATCCAGATAGATTTCTGATTGAGGTATCATTTGTTTACCGCCGTCAATTGTTGTGCAAGTTTAAATGCCCGCATAAAGATGGATGGGTCTGGCGAGGGTCTCGTTTTGTTAACACGAGGCTTCAGGTGGTTTTCGCTCAGACTCAGACAATAGAAGCTGCGGAGGAGAGAGCGGCGAGGTAAGTGATGGCTGTAAAGTGATCTTAATTGTTCGGTGATGGATGTAGGGAGGACACTTACAGAGCCTGACACTTGAGATAAGGCCTCGCATTCCTGCAGCCGACCCGTCACTGTTTCCACCCCGGGCAATGGCGCTGCTCCGGACAACACACAAAGACAGGGAAGACCCAGGGCAGAGCAGCGTGTAGCAAAACAAACAAAGAAATAGATAAATATATACGATTGTGTAGCAAAACAAAAATATCTCGTGTTTGAACCACACGGGGAAACTTACAGGAGATGTCAGGTACAGCTTGTTCAGATATGTGAGGCCTGTGATCCTCTTCAGATCGGCTGTCTGATAGCGTGTCGCCCTGCAACCTGGAAACCACACGTAAGACATATACACAAGTGCACACGCTGGCAGGCAACTGTGTTCACTGAGCGTGTTTGGACACTGAACGTCAGATAACAAAAAGACACGCACATCTCGATCTGGCTGAGGTGATAGGACAAAAGAGGAAATGTTTGACAAGTTTCTAATCTCCTCTGCGAGAATATGGGATGACGAGAGACGAGGAAGATGTGGGTCAGTCTGGGGACACAAACTACAAATTGTCCCGTGTTTTTGGTGAAACCAGAGTAATTTGCTTCAGCGCACATTAAACATGGAAAAAAAAAAGATTCTCTCTACTTACTAAAAAAGTAAAACTGAGAAATTGGCACGCAGATTCTGCTTTCCCCTTAAATCATTCTGAAGCTGTTCTTTATCATAACGTGTTCCAAGCCCTTATAGCTTTTCTGTTTTTCCCCAAAGATATCTGTTTCGAGTGAACTGGAAGCAGGTCTGAGAGATTTGGCCGTCTCCTCAAGGTACTAAAAGATTTACGTTTCCCTGAGATGGCAAAGTAAACGGTGGGTGAAAGCAAAGCAGCAAGTGAACAGCTTTTTCAGAGGGAAGCACAAGTTGTTACACATGGCTTTTTATCGCACTTATACTCCTCTACAAACTAGTTCACATAGTAGGACTAAAATATAAAATGAAACCCTTTTGCTTTTTTGAGACATAATTTAAACAACTGTAAATCAAATGACATATGAACAGTAACTGCACACTACTTAAGCTCCGGTCTTTTGCTGCATGCCATTTCCACGTCATTGGCGCAATCGTTGGCTGAAGACAAAGGAAAGAAAAACCCCGCACTTTTATGGTGCAGCCCCATTCCAACCCCTGAGGTATCTCGATTTATACCTCCAAAATGAGGGTTAAAAAAACGTTTCAAGCGTATTCAGTTCCTTTCCTTCTTTGTACATCCCTCTCCTTGTGTCAGTTTCTTTATAAGACCATTAAAAGAGCTCAAGATGACTATCACGAGGTCTTCTCATTCTCTGAACAAAAGCTGCTCGTTGCCGCAAGCCCCGACTGCCATTCCCTCAGCGCATTCCTGATATGAAAGCAATTAATTTAATGAGAAGTACAAGCTCTAAAAGGAAGGTTTGTGTAGATTTATTCATTTCCTAAGATCGTGTTGCCAGCTCCTCCAGAATGAGCCTGAGATCTGGGATGTGTTTGCACGCAGAGTAGGTTTTTGTGGCAGGAACACAAAGCCGTTAAACAAACTGATATCAGGTGCAGGAGGTGGATGAGGTGCTGGTGCGACCAGAGCTAAGAGACGGGACTGCGGAAAGCAGGCCCCGCAAGAGTTTACTGTACATGAGCCGACCAGGAAGAGAGCGGGAGGAGGGCTAGTATTTCCAAACTTGCTGCTGCCAATAGTTTCTGGACAGAAGGGAAGGAAAAGAGTAAGGTGTCTAACACGGCTGGATCGATGTTTACATTTTGTCTAAATGGTATCTAAGATTTCCAAATACTGCATATCATAATCAATGTCTGAGTCCAAACTATTTCTGTCAGTGTGGCTGTCTTCCCTCTTTAGAACAGCAGTCATTAAAAGGAACCTCAAATCTCAGTGACTGACATTCAGGAGTGCCTGTGGATATTAATAAACCCTGTCTGGGAAGTAACGGAGTTGCCCCCTTCATCCTGCGGGTGTGAAAGTAAGTGGCACCTTTTCTTGGTTGTGGGAGGTACGCTGTAACACCAACTGGTTCAGTCTCACTTTTTCAGGCAGCCAGATGGAGTGAATGCACTGTACATGTGTTTCAACAGTGTAAAACACCACAATCACTGACCTGTAAGAGCTTATGGGTAGAAAAAAGAAAGACTTGAAGAGGGATCTGAATTCTGGTGTGTTTGCCTGAGGAGGCAACGGGTAAATGAGGTATGTGAGTCCAACTCTTTCACAGTTCTGCACAGTCAAGCAACAGCCATTTAGTATTGAATTAACAACAAAAATAACAAAAGGTTCAAAAAGGTCAGCTTCGGTCTGAGGTTTTATCGGTGTAAAGTCGCTGCACTGATGCACACAAGGTTTCTCAGTCATAAGTTTAAAGGTTGGCCCTATACTGAGTCATGTTTGAAATTTGTTCCAGGGAATTCAGTCCATCCAGAGTTTTTGGAAAAACACATAGGGGAAACCATGCGTGCACCACTTTTCCAGCTTACTGATCTGTTTATGGACCTTATACTACCTAAAATATAACTGAGAAAGCCCATGACTCCTTGGCTGATAGATCTGCTGGTCCAGTTAAAGGGAATGAAGAAGGAGGAATTTGGCCTGGAGCAGCAAGGGAGAGGAAGATGGAGAAAGAGAACAGATGGCTGACATTTCAATCACATAAAAAAGTTCCAAGAAAGGAAAAAAAAGAGAAGCAAGCCCTGGTACTGACACTGCTTTGCTTTGCCACTGATCCAACCATGAGACAAGGGAATAAACAGTTTGCATAGAAACATCAAGTTGATCATGTCCAAACAATAATCCAGTGATAGCATTCACCCTCCAACATCACCTCTGACAGCATCCCGCAGCCTGTGTGTGGAACAAAACTGATATCTGGATGAATGGAAACAAGTGGGAAACAAAACCCCTAAACAGTGAAGGATATACAGGCAGATGTGCGCCTGGCGTCTTGTCAAGAAGATACCCATTTATCTCTGGCTGGCATCAAGGAACAGCTTTGTCCACACCTGCCTGTGGTATCACACAGAAATGTGAGCACGAGAGCGATGCTGTGGATCATGGAGGGATGCAGGAAATGCGACAGAGGAGAAAACAATGATAAAGAGAGAAACAGTGGTAGTGAAGACAATTATCCGTGCAAGAACTGTCAAAACAAACTGCACTGGAATGGGCTGAAGATGTGATGTTATTACTTGTATCCTGGGATACGAGTGCAGGTAGAGGAGAAGAAGGACGGTGCATCGAGAGGTCATGATCCAGAATGAGAAAAAGCTTTCATTTATGAAAACAGTATAAAACATCACTTTATCAGTGGAGAATTAAAGAATTAAATTGTGAGTCTAAACACATGGAGGTCTAGGGGGTATGCACGCCTGGAGAAAGTCTTTAGAAATGTGTTTCTGAACAGTCACTTCTGATAAATTTGGGAGGAAAAACATGGAAGACGTCTGCCCTGGCATAAAAGGTTTTTGCATCTGCTTTAACTCAAACCATTATCTTTTCCTAAAGCTTACCAAGCAGGGTTGGTGCCTAAAGCTAACCAGGCTACAACCAGCCTAAAACAAAAAATTAAAATGTGATAGTCAACTAAAAATTAAAGACTCGTGTTTGGAGTCACGGAGGACCCAGTCGTCAGTCTCCTGAGTGAAAGTCCTGTAGAGCAGTCATTCATCCACCATGACTTGCTGCAGGTGTGGATTTTGTCTCTTTTCATACTTGCATGGCTTCCTCAAGTCGTTCGAGCAGAGAAATCACTTGCTCAAGAATCTGTGTCATCAGTTATGAGGCTGAATTGACTTGGTGGAGTTGCAAAGAAAGGTTTTCACTGGGCGCTAACTCACCGAACTAACTTTACTCTCAAACATATATTTTCCCAGTAATTAAGAAACTGTAAAAACGCAAAAATCCTGACACTGCTGTTTGCTGAAATATAACATACCACTTCAAGTCTTGGCTTCACTCTTTCCTGAGCACCATCACATCTGGTTAAATTGAAGAGATATCCATATGTTTGCTATTCATTTGTCTATTTTCTATACCCTCTTCAACCTGTTGGGGTTGTTGGGGTTTGGGTCTTTCACAGTTGTCATTGGACAGGATGTACGGTACACCCCGGGTCAGAAACACATGACATGACGGGCAAACGCCACACAGAAAGGGCCAGGCTGAGATTTAAATGGTCACTCTTCTTAGCAACACTGCCACTTGAATTACTGGGAAACAAATGTGTGTTTATTGGCAATAAGACTGATACAACGTCCTTGTGTATTGTAAAAATAAGGTTGCAGTTCTACATGGAGTTATAAACTCAACTGTTTCTTGGCCAAGCACAGTAATGATAACTCCCTATAAAACAACAGCTTGTTGCATTTAAGCCTGCTCTCGGTGTAAAAGCTAAACTGTTATGACAATGATCTAGTTGTCTTGATAACAGCAAAAAACTGACACCAAAGCACTTCTTTATGTCAGCACTGGAAATGGTGGACTCTGCAGAGATAAAAGAAGGTGGAAACATTTACCTGGCACACCTAGAGCAGATGTTGAGTGTAACTTTGGCCTGTGGTTCAGGCTGATAGGAGCTGCGGCCTTGGCTGAACTTACTGCCGGATGGAGCCAGGCCCGTCACACCCTCCATACGCAGGTCATCAAGGTCCTCTGAGTTCAGGAGGGGGGGGGTTACATAAGAAGAGACAGAGGGGTGAGAAGCAAAACAAAGAAAAGGGAGAGAAAACAAGGCAGAAAAGACAGCCACTAATTATATTTTGGTTCCTCCCTTGTTCAAAAGGTGACCTGTGATGACAGCCTGGTTAGAGCCAAAGGAGCAAGCAAGACCATCACAGTGAGCAAACATTATTAGCCGAGTCACACTAACATGTTCCTTCACACGCAGATTATGCAGATTTTGAACTTCCTGACTGCTCTCACAGGTATGAAACTCTTTCTCGCGAGGAACGTTGTCAGGGAGTGATGACAGCGCAACACCGTGGCAACTGAGAAACAGGAAGCTTAGCAGGGTCAGGGCAAAGGGGGTTAAAACAATGAAACCGGTGAGAAAATACGAAGAAGATTATGAGTAGAGAGGGAGACAAAGAGCTGGAGAGTTGAGTTTTGTCTGATCTCTCTATTTGCACCAGATACGCTGGCGCTGCTCATGCGACCCTCTGACTGTCTGTTCCTCTCTGCAGCCACATCTGAACACATAATTAACAGGTGCAGAGAAGCTTTTCAATGTTTTGTTTTGTTTTTCCACTAAAGCACACATTAGATATATAAATTTCGTTTTTTGTCTATCTTCCCACCCTTTTCAAAGATATCTGTTTCATCTCAAAGCGCAGCTGTTCTCAATGAGCTGGAGAAACCGTCCACATGGAGCAATTGAAAACTTGACATTTGGATGTAATTCAAGCCTGAGCAGGATCAGCTGTCATATCACCATGGTGAATTTTCAACTTCAAGACAACTTCCAGGACACATCTACACACTCCTGTCACATGCACAGTATTAGTACAATAAAGAAAGAAAGCTCAGATCACACCGGTAACGTGATTTATTGTGAAGCACCGACATAGAATAATATGAAATCAATGTAGCAAAATACAGACTTGTAACAGTTCGTTAATAAGGATCAAAGGGGAGCTTCTGAAGGTTTGAATGTATCCTAATTAGAAAAACCATGTTGCAGTACTTTCCATGAGTATAAATTGTGAGCAGGTGTTTTGAGCTCTTACTTGGTTTAAATGTGCTGGCCAAACTTTTTTTCATCGTTCACCACAACAGTATTCGTGAAGCCTTTTTTCCTGTCAGACCCATTTAAAAGCTTTCCCAAAGAGGGGAGGGTCACCTTCAGGACAAATTCGCCTCTTGCTGGGGCTAATTCGCTTATATGTGTAGTGCTGTGTACACTTTCCGCATTTCTGGTTATGTGAAACTAACATTGATAGTTTTTTTTCCCTTTGGGATCGTGTTACGTTGCCTCTGGTTTGTCGGAGGAAAAAAAATAGTGGGCCTCACACCTTGCAAGAGGAGAATGCCTGACTAATCACCTGGACTAGATTGGATGACACTTGTTCATGAGAACTATATCCCTTAAATCATCAGAGTGGCACTGAGCCAAAAACATCTCATCTGTCTCCTTGTCTCCGCTGGGCATCAAGAAATAATCCTGGCAAGACACCTCAATGACAAGCTTCTGCTTAACCAGAATGCACATTCAAAAAAAAAAAAAAAAAGTCTCAATTTGCACTCCTGATGACAGCCGACAGACCTGAATGGTGGCTGATTAATTCTGGCTGCCGAGAACAAACTCAGCATTCCCTCCGGTGAAGTCATGAATCCGATGCTTGCGGTTGCCGGTGTTTCTCGGAGCAGGATACTCGCTCCTGCAAAGGCGTTACGAGGTTCGTGCAGTTTGTTTGTTGTTCTGGCAATAATCACATGCTTCCGCCTGGTGCTGTAGGTTTTCTTTTCTTGTTTGCAAGATTACACAAGGACAACCAGGATGACGTTCATGAAACAGCTTGAGAGTTGGAGACTGGAGAAAGGATGACCCTGTATACTGTACTGGTTGGTTTTCACTGAAAATGCTGTTTAGTTTTTGAAAACTATTTAATCTCTTTTTTTTTCAAGTATCGTCTTGCAGTCTGAGCTGCCGTGCCCTTTTCTGCACTCAAAGGCAACTAAGAGCTCATCTAGGTGCTTTATAAGCTTCTTGGTTTTCTTTCATTTTGATCTTTGATTTCAGACATGTCACTCCCACAGACACCCACCAAGAACAAGTCGTGTTTGATTGTTTTGAGAAGCGAGACGAGCTTCATTCCAGTCATACCCTTAAGCAGAGCAATATTAAATGTCCCATTCATCATGAAACGCATTAGAAGGGTGGGACAGAGAAAGCCACCAGCGATTTGGGCAACTTCCTGGTCGTGGGAACTGCTCAATTTAGTGCCGTCGCTGGTTCCTATTTTTCCCTCACATCCATTCCCACTTATTCCCCTTCTAGCTATTAGCCGTTTTTTTGGCCACTAACTAAAGTGGCATGCCGGATTTTCTTTGGGTCATAGCCTGTGATACAAATCATTACTTGACACTTGAAAACATTCACTTGTGTGACTGCAGCCTCCACGAAATGGCAAAAGGAATAACAGCCACCGGCCCTGACCCTGAAAAGGAGCATGACCCCGGAGTACGCAGCTGCTTGTCACCTCAGCTACAGCTTTGTCCATTCGAGATGGTTCCTTCTGGCTCAGACAATATGACACAATAATGGAGAGAAAGGCCGCAGTGTCTGAGGCAGAATAAAACTGACCTCACACTCAAAGGTCAGCGAGGTAAACATAGGCTTTTGTCTGGAGCATGTTCCATGCAGAAAACAGAAAACTAATGGAAAGAAATGTAGCAAAAGCTGAAATATGTAACCAACTTTTTGTGTTTAAGCAGAGCCATCTCTACTAGCAGATGCTAAAGGTTTACTCTTAACGTAAGCTATTTAAGCCCATAACTGCCCCATTAGTCCTGAGTTGAACCTATAAACCTCCAAGCATCCCAGTCAAACCTGGAGCGACATTTGTGCACTTCTCTCTTTCTCTTTTTTGGAAAAAGTTCTTTCTGTTTGTGTCAAGACACAATAATTCAATGTTGAGGAAACATTGGTACTAAGGCAATTATTTATAACAAAAGCCAACTGTTTAAATGTTGAGTTTAAACAGCTAATCCCTGTGGGGAGGCTGAGAAAAAGACTATATTCATGCTACCTGGCAGAAGTGACCATAACCACTTCAGTATGTGGTCCTAGATCAGATTTGTTTGATATGTGGACTCGCAACACGAGGGAGAGCAGTCGTATCAGAATTCATGTGGGTTTTTGCCGTAGCGCATGCAGTTTCAGAGGTCTGTTATGTTCGCGTGAAAGTTAATTCAAGACACTTGTAGTCATGAATATGAAATGTCAAAACAGGTCTTTATTGAATCAGAAATGTATCAGAACTGAACAATGTGGCTGGTAGTGTGAATGTAGCCATAAAAGGTTTTGTTTTGAGGAGTTTATTCCCAGACAATGTTTAGACTTTAAAATAATGTCTCAAATAAGCCCTTAGGTCTCAAAGGAGTAAGAAATGACACAGCCTCTCATCTGAGATATAACAGTATGACTCTCAGCAATGTCATCCCAAAGCTGAGGATGAATCCAAGTCTAAAACTCCAACTCGGGGAGGGAGAGGTCCCAGAATTTCAAGCTGCCGCTTTGCCTTCTCTAATGATGGTCTGTCTATGGAGTGTTACTATAATGAATCATGTAGTGAGGTTTCAATGTTAACCTAATAAATGACTCCTTTTACATGCACATACGTGTGATAAAGAGACCGTATCCTGACTAAAGGCCTGAACAACATCAGAAATTCTTAATTAGTCAAGAGGATGCAATTTTTGCGGTTTCAGACAAACAGAAACAAATAAGTCATAACGCATACTTGTGCATGACCGGCGTCGTCTGAGTATGATCTTATGTGTGGGGCATGGGTTTGTTGGTTTCTGGGTCACATTATGGCCAGGTGCAAAGTTAAATGGCTTAAATTTGAAATGGAAAATGTTTTAAGTTTTCTAGCTTTCACGTCAGACTAATTAAACCACTGCTGAATCACCTAATTTGTTACATAAACCAGACTTAAAGCTAGACGTAGTTGTCTTTTCATGTGTAATTTTCCCAAGTCCATGCTCACATCGAAGATTATGTCATCATAAATTACTGTCGGTGTGTATAAGTGTCCTTTTCCTGTATCTGTTGAGTCAAACATATATGTACATGCTCTCCATCCTCAAGTTTACGCCGCGTTTCCCGCAAGACCAGTTTACCCTCAGAGCACGACAGCCTTCTAGGCCCCCGTCTAGACACAACAAATGTCTGTCCGCACTCGCCCGTTTGTCAGCCCGTCACATTTTCACTCCCAAAGCACCGGGGCAGCCATGCGTGGCCCCCTCCCCCCGCTCCCACTCAGTCTGACGACGAGACACGGCAGAAAAATAAAGATGGGCTTGCAATAGGGGCTACAAAGGTGTGTGGAGGGGGAAGGAATGGAAACTATACAAGCAATGCAATCCCAACAAAAGGCCTGAGTGATGAGGAATTCCATGCCGCAATCACTCACTCGCGAGTCAAACCAGGGAGGAGATAAAGTGTTTGTGTGCGCTTCTCTCCAAGTTTCCATGTAATTTAATGATGTTTAAATAGCGACGACCTGACTGGCTCTGCGCTCCTCTTCACAGAGCTAAAAACAGAACTGAAGTCATAATTAGCGTACTAGCTTCACAAATAACTTAATGTACACCTTCTCAGAGGATGCGTTGACAGATATATGGAAGGAATCATCCGAAGCGCTGCTGCACATGTGGAGAGGGACGGCACGCACGTACACACTTCAGCGTCTCCTGGGTGGAACGTACGGCATTTCATCAGGCGCTGTGATTTATTGTGTCTCATCTGAGTGAAATAATTGAATTTTCCATTCTTTCATGAGCAGCGACGACACTTAACCGCAAAACACTGAGCTCTAATTAATAGTGTGTATGTGACAGATGCTTTGGTTCTTACGGTGTGCAAAAAAAAAAAAAAAAAAAAAAAACCCAAAAGCTGCTCTCGATCACATACAAGGCCCCACATGTGTGAGCAGCACACTCAGATGTGCAGATTTTAAAAAAAAGGCACACAGCAACACACGCAGTGTCACTTGCAGACCTTACACTTCTGCTGCCCTCACACACACACACGCACATAAACACACAAACACAAGCACCATTTGGGTTTCATTAGGCCGCAAACACATTGGCTCTACCCGGTGGTTTGTTATCACACGTACATCTTTGATGTGATTCACGACAGAGACACTTTTGTTTGGCTTTGGTAGTAAAAATTATTTTCCAACTTACATATCGTAATTATGTTTCGGCTTTCAATGGCACCCCCAGTCTGAGCCCCTCCCCTCCTGAGCTAAAAGTTTGGCTGTTAGGCTGTAAGCCATCGCGGCTCTGAGCGCAGCAGTAAAAACCCTGATCAGAATCAGATGGGGCGACACACATGAGCGGGGTAATATAACGGCTCTGAGGTTTATGGAAAGTCTTATCGCAGACTTTGGTACAAACCTCGCTTTCTCACTGCAAATATTCCTGAGATTAGTAAGTTGCTGTAGACACAGCAGCTTCATAGACTCATACATTCTATGTTATTATACTTGGTAGCTGAGCTTATTTTGTTTTCCTGTTGTCTTGATCTAGAAGAAAGCATTTTTTTGATATGTACTGCACTAGGAACGCACATCAGAACATCTGTCTGCCAGGATCAAGGTTTCCATCTGCAGTTCAAAACAATTAATGCCAATCACTGCTGGAAGAGGCATGCTGAGAGAAGCTGCTGAGAAGAAACTACGAAAATTAAACCTAAAGGAGCATTTCACAGTTAAAACACCTCTTGGTCAAGATGGCAGCAATGAGAAAGAGATACTGATGCTTTTTTAAACCCACTTTCTTCACACAAAGTTAAAATTACCTCAGTTTGCGTATGGGGACCTTATCCACCTCCACTTAAGTGGAATGACATTTTTGACTCCTGTCAGAGGTCTATTGCCCCAAGTGCTTACACTAACGACCATTTTGGTGCCAATTTGGTGAGACCATTGGAACTCAAAGCTGCTTTGATTCATGTTTTTACCTTTTCTTTTTGGTCTCTGACAACAGTTTACATCTAATAATAGACCGAGACTCCATAATGTTCATTTAAATCATTTGTGATCATCTTTTTGTTTCACAGAGATAAGGCAGCAGGTCTTTCACAACACATAGCATGCATTTTATTTTAGGACTCACTGGTCTTAAATCTTGATTTTGAAACAGACAGGAGCCACAAAACAGTAACATTTCTAGCTTAATTACATATTACATTTATTTACACAAGTCCTTTATCTGTAGCTGTAGATAAAAGCACAATGCACAGATTACATGCTTGTGCCCTTATCTGCTTATCGTTTGCTTTTGTCTGGCTACTGTAGCCACAATATGACATGACTGCATCCATTCAGCTTGATTCCATGAAGTTAATCTGCTCAGTTCATCTGAGGTGCATATGCATACAGCAGAAGATGGCTCGTATTAAGCTGAGGCCCGGCATAATGGCTAACTTTAGATTTATGATCCGATCGCAGCGGTCTACTTGTCTATAGGTAATTGTTTCCAGTAATGCCACCATAATGCTGCGGCAATTAACGTGTCCATCTGCGACATGGAGACTTTTATAGGCCTCAAACTGGCCACCGTTACAAATTGGCCGGCAAAGCCTTCAGAGGTCAGTCCAGCCCTTTTTAAGCTGGTACCTAAAGTAAAAGATTTAGTGTTAAAGAGGCTTTCACAACTGAAAAGTAGTATATGAACCCCTCCCCTCAACGCACAGTGCCAGCAATGATTAGTTCTTGTTGGTTTTGCACTGTTTCCGAAGCAACCGTTGCGCCTTTAGATGTTTGGGCAACAATGAAGGTGGTGACAGAGGTGATTGAAGAGTATGCGTATATATGTTGGTGTGCGTTTGTGCGAGTGTGTGTGTGGTTGTTGGCATCAAGAAATGCACCCCTCGTCTGCTAAAACTGGTGGTCGGAGCACACTCAGTGATACACACGTACATCAAATTAATTCTTAACAAGCATTTATCGCTTTACCTAATACTTCTGTGGAAATGATTTTCCAGAGGCGATAGCGTAGTTGTTTCTTCCACTGCCTTCATCCAACAGCACCAGCTCTGTGCTGTCTGAAAGTTTGAATATGTACACCGAAGTGATCAAAGTGCTGCTTAAACCAGCCATTATTGTGAAACAAAACACAACGTAAGTTTGTGCACATTACTCACAAATCTGTGAAAGACAGACAAAGACAATGCTCCACAGCAGGACAAACTGGCAGAAATAATATGACAGTCATTCCCAAGAAAAGGAACTTACAAATAATCATAAAGGTCTAATTAATATTGTTGTCTTCATCTTTTCTGCAATTTTGATAATCCTTTCAGTGCTCAAATTACCTTCCATAAAATCCGATGATTACCACAAAATATTTACATTGTATTTCTTCACCACATAAAGTCATTCATTTAGCAACTCAGAAGGCTTAAAGCTTAAAGGCACTCTATGTAACTCTATGGGACTCCCACCAAATGGGAGCAGCACAACTCAAGCAACTTCATGGTTCAGTCCCGGTGGTGAGACGCAATGAAGGAGCCGAGTAAAATGAAAACAAACAAGAGAGGAAATGACAGTTTGTGCTATGATTTCTTCAGAGAGCAAAAGAAAAGACAACAAAGACCACTTAAGGAGCGAATTAGCATGAGGGGTTTCCAGCACCTCTTCCTCATCCTTCCTCTCTCACTAGCTGCAGTTCAAACAGGGATTCCCATGACGAACATGGCATGCAAAGATGTCCATCAGAAGTTGGAGATGGCTTGCTGACCAGCTTTTCTTTTTATATTTGATCCCTGACTGTTAAATCGATTTGCTCTCAGACACTGTAAACCTGCCGTAAATGGTTTATTACATCAGAACTCTCAACATGATTGAAATGTTAACAGAATATTCCCTCAGCCAGGGTAACTTCCTCTCTTTCATGTATGAAGGTTGACTAAATAATACAATGATATTATATCACCTCTAGTGGGGTAAAGTGGTATTACAAGGCCAGCCTACATACAGATTTTCAGTGGCTCTTTCATCAACACAGTGAATTTATTAGGTTTAATAATGTGGTGAGTGTAATAAAGTAGCAGGTGAGTGTATGTGTTTAACATGGCATTAAAGAGTGTTTTTTTTTCCCCATATACACACACTGATTTTTGTTGGGGGTTTTTTGTTTGTTTTGTTTTTGTTTTTTTACAGTGTAGCTTGCAGGCTTAAAGACTAATCTCATGTTCACTTTTCAGACATATTTCAGAATGCCGGCTCAAAAAAGCTTCGCTTTCCTGTTCCAACTCTAAAGCTAAGCTGTTGTATTGTGCTGCAGGCGACGCGTGATCAAGGAAGGAGCCACACACAGGTACTATAATTCATCCTCCAGTCACTGTTCCACTCAGCGTCTATCAAAGATCTGTCAAAGCTTCATCCCACCTTCATGTTCAATCCTTCAAATCTACCCTGCTACTCTTACATCCTTCTTCTTCTGTTTCAGGAATTGTCCCACAGTGGACTGACAAGCTGAAAAGGTCCGTGGGATCACGCAGAGGGCCCTGATGACTGTCATATACTGTTGTTTAACACCGAGTGGAGCTCTGTTTCACTCTAGAACAATGAAGAAGTGTATGCATGATGAGTTGTGCCACAGACCTCACACAGATCTCTTTCTGAAGCGGAGAAAAGATAGATAAAAAGAAAAGCGTAGCATTCTTTGCATATTTTCTTTTGTTGCTATAGAAGATGGTGTGTTTGTAATGCCTGAATGTATTTAAATCAAATGTAGTCTTCAAGCATATTCACAAAGATGGATTTAGATCATTCAAAGCACACTACATATGTCTGAAACTAAGTTTTTCTCTCCACACACTAAACCTAGCTTGTTTCTTGTTTTAAATTTAGTCTATAACTGTGGTCCACCCACCAAAGGCTGAAAGTCTGACATTTTTCATGGCTTTATAAGAACATGTGAGTCATATTCATTTTCAATATGCTTGTATTAAGCGTAGAACTAATGAAAACAACTGGGAAAACACAGTGCCACACTGTACCTGGAAGCAACTGGAGAATCAATAAGACTTAACCCCTAAGCTGATATTATTTTCTCTTTTTGGAACAATTTGAACAAAAGAAATCAAGTTGTGTCTTTGGTTTAAGATTTATATTAAAATGGGAAAACCTTGGCTTGCAGTGTTGTAAATCATTCCAAAGGAATCTTATTATTTTCTCATAAGCCTCTTATCCAGGTACTGGCAAAAAAAAAAAAAAAAGCATGGAAAACCCTTCTGCTCAAAATGGAAATAGTAATTACTTTCTTTATATCTTTTAAGCCTGTTTTTATTACACATCTTAGTCTCTCATTGCAGTTGCCGTTCTTACACTGTAGGGCAAACTAATACTCCTTTCCTGCCTCCTTGTGGAAGTTTGGCAGCATGCTCCACGCTCACTGCGGCTCCTCTCTGAAATAATCATGACTGATCAAAGCCACCTCTGCAGGGGGTTTTCACTTCTCGCTATCATAACTGCTCTCATTTGTGTGCTTTGGATTTCTGTTTACAGCAGAAATCAGCTGCACAAGAACCCAATTAGCAGACATGATCGACAAAGCTTTGCCCACCTGATTACACAACTGCAAGGACACACGTGTGAAGTACATCTGGAGTGAAAATGTATTACTTCAGGCTGAATGTCAGCATTTTTGTGAACATGACATACATAAAAAAACTTTACAAGTTGCAGTCTAAAAAAAAAGTCTTTCAAGTTATTTCAAATGTATTTAGACATAACTGAATCTTTAACAGATCAATGATGGTGAACGCTTTACCTGTAATACAATCTTTTAGCCACTAGAGGTCACTCTATGCAAATACTTGAAGTAGACGAGATGAGAAAGGACACCCCTCAGTCCATTCATCTATTTACTGAACCTGTTTTGTCATATTGAACAGTGATCTTGACAGATTTGTTTTTATTTTTCAATTAGAGCCTAACTTATGAAATGAAAAGAACAGAAGCAACACTTGTACCACTAAAACACAAAATGCCACTTAACCCACTGATCATGTCTTCTTACTCACATTCTTGAAGCCTAGATGAAGCATAAGCATAGAATACGAAATATTGTATACATTTTTATGGGAATGGGTAAATGAAAAATACATTTTATAAGGACTTTGTAGATCCTAATTATGGAAGAAAACCATTGTAAGTATAGGCTTACTTCAGTACAAGAACATTTCCTTGACTATGTTCATAAAAAAATCCTAATTAGTTGTTGGAGTCCACTTTGTCTTGCTCTAGTTTTCTCTTTCCTTTGATTATAAATCAGTTAATTATTATTTTTTGTGCATAGCATGCTGTGCAGTGATGCAGAGCATGTGATGCTGAAAATGGCAAAGAGCAAATGCGCAAGAAGTTGCCAGGCTTGTGACATTTTCCATCCTTTTAGCAATATACTAGATCCTAAAATGCTCTATTTCAGTATATGGCTAAATACGGGAACCTGTTGCATACTTCAGTTATATTACTGGAGAACTCAGAAATAAAAAAAGAAAATCCTGCACCGTAATCTTTGCTAATTGACAACGTCACAAACTACAGCAAAAGCAGATGCTTCTGCATCACTGAATTTCCCAAAGAGCATTAATCCAGTGATTTACTTTTGACTTCTTCAGAGTCTTTGAGCACGTTATTGAAGCTCTGCCAGCACCAGGGGCACTGCTGAGCAGCTGACCACATGTTTTAACCTTCATGTGGATCCCAGCATGAAAAAGAAAAAGAAAAGAGATGAATATCTCCTTCAGGGATCAATAAACTATCACAAGCTCACCATCTCTGCCAAGGACCAGCAGTCATCCTTGGCATGCATCTGGTCAGAATCACTAAAAATGAGCTAAAAAAAACCTTTTTCCTGAATGGAACTAAGAAATTCTCCTGAGGGTCTTTCATTTCTCTGAGCCTCCACCTGTTAGTGGCATCAACTTTAATAAACTCTACACAGCTGAGGCAGTCAACACAGAAGCAGCATCTCTTGAGAGCTCCATGACCGGGCCTTGAGAGAGAGTCAGAAATGACCTCGCTGCTGAGTTACAGCCCTGGAAGTGTAGTGTAAAAGGCACTGGGGGAACATGTCTTTTGTTTCAGAGTTATGATCAAAGTGGACCATCACAGACCACCAACATCCTGCTTTATAGTTGCATTTATCACTATTACGGACTGCTGTCCTGGGTCATGGCTGTGTTCGGCTGATACAAAAGAGGAGAAAACCTTGGTGTTTTGTCTTTTAAAAGACTTCCTTCACTTTCAGCTATACAGCTAAAGGTTACCCAGTGCAGGGGTCTCTAGAAGAAATATTTATTTAAAAAGAGACTTTATATTAGAGTTCGGAATTGGCTTGATGTTAATTGTCTATGTGGAAATTATGCAGGATTACAGTGGGTGCTACACTGGGTGGGCCCCACGCATTTCATCGCTCAGGTGTCAATCAAATATGCTCCATTTGCGTTGACCTGCCCAAGCCCAAGCACACATTTCCCATTTGTGGTCCAGCTGAAATCCACACAGACTCTTTCATGTGGTTGACCCAAACAGGCCCCTGATGAGAAGCCCGTTTTGGAGGCCAAACCCGTTCAGTATCCATTTACTTCAGCATAACCAGCGTAGGCTAGTATAATTGGGCCAATATGGAACCTGTAGATGACCCCTCATATGGAACCTATTTTTCCAGCCTGTTTATTACATAGGCCTCGTATACACATGTAAGATGAGGAAGTTCATATGAATTAATAGGGACAGCACAAGACATGCAGTTAATTGAGAGGAAATCCCATGAATTTCACAACTGGAGCATGTGTTGCAGGTGCAACCTGCAGGCGCTCTTTGTCACACGTCGATGAAGCAATGTGACCGTCTGGGTGACCCTGGTGACGAGATGCTGCTAATAAGCAGAAAAGCGTCAGCGCTGTGACAGAACGGAAAAGAGCAAAGGAGTACGTAGTCTGTGTTTGAACACATAAAAGCAGCTCTACAGAGACCGCTTGAGAGACACGGAAGCATTATAATTGGAGTTCATGTTAGACACAAAAAGAGTGTGCTGTGGATTGTTATTCCTCAAAGTGTTTGTTACCTAACCTGGAAGACGCTTTAGAAGATTAAAAAATTTTAAAAAGCCAAAATTTTCCCAGAAAAATGACGGCTATAATGCAGAGACAAAAATAAAAAAGAAAGGACAAGTGACAGACACAGAGGGAGAGCCTCCTCACATAAAGTATTTCAGACACCAAATTCAATTTGGCATGCAGCATTACATCCCGTGTCTCCACAGACGGCACGACAAACGCTCACACCCTCCACTTAATGAGACTGGAACAAGACTTCATGTGGGGTGCCACTTCCACCGCTACTCCTCCATCTCCAGTCAGCACATGTCGGTACGGCTGGCATGAAGGAATGCGACTATGCGCTCAAATGCAGGAAAGATAAATCAGAGGGGCTGCTTTGTGATTTTCCTGTTGTCAGAGTGAACAGGTAGACTCACCGACTGAGAACGTCTCGCCAGACTGTGTAAACAGGAGGAGCGGTTTCTTTTAACAGACTTTTTTTTTAAGTACAGGATGTTGACTGAATGTTGCTTTATTCGCCAGCCAGTACAAACACACTGTGCTTCAGGTCTGCACGTATGTAACACTTTCCTGCTATTAAACTGTCCCCACTATAAACTCAAGTAAAATTCCACTTCTTTCATGTGAGCCGTTTCACTTCATCACCAAAGGAGCTACTTGTCATTGAGGATCCCCTTACCTTTACTGATTTTACAAGCTCGAATGGAAGCTGTGTGAGTGAGCTGCAAGAGAGCGAAAGCTTCCAGCAACAGTGTCGTAAATTCACCTGTTTCCCTTTTTATTTCAGCAAGGCATAAAGAACAAAACCCCAACTGAGTGAGCTGTGTTCATCTTTCCCCACTTAAAACTATTGTATGTGTTCATCTTCAAAGATTAAGGTACACTTCTTAAATTAAAAAACTCAAAAACAGCTGCAAATTGTGATATATTTTATATACGATATATTTTATACTATATGTCTAGTAGTCTGTAGGCTGAATTTGATTTTATTTTTATATATAGTTTATCATTTTAGGTCAGACGTTTGCTGTTAACATCTGTCTTTTTCCTATTTTTAAAAAAGAAAAATATATAATTTGAAACTGGTTTAAATTTTGAAAATACCAAATTATACTTGAAAGAGCAGAAGAGAAAAGATTGAGGATTTAGAGCAGGATGAGTCTGAGAACAAGGAAGAGGAACTTTGAAGTATTTTTACCCTCAGTCATCAGTGGAAGTGCCTTTAAGGACAAAGTAGAAATTCTGGGGATATGTGTTACTAGCTGTCTCATGGGGAGAGGATGCACTGCAACCCCTCTCTGCACTGATGTGATTCTGAATGCTACTGTGAAGGAGCATCTCTGCACCCTAGAGTTTCTACTGTTTTACTTTGAGTTTCTGTTCATTTTCTCCCAGGGCATTTTACCAGTTGTGGGGCTGGGGTGTAGTTTTGGCTCAGCTGTAGGGGAGGGCTATTAGGCAGAGGTTCAGGAGAATGTAGCAGGTGGACCAGATGTTATCAGTCTGCTAAAATCCTCTCTATGTGAACAGGGACACCAAGGACCAGACGTGGCTGATGACCAGAGACCAAAACAGACTGTACTCAGCTCTGAAAAGAGTTTTATTCCTGAATAAACTTGACTGTCCTGGCATTGAGTGTTGTGTGTTGCTGGAGAGAACCCTTAGTAGGATGCTCCTGCTACAGCCATGTTACCTGCTGAACCTCCATGTTGTCAGCTCAGTTATGGCGACTATACAAACAAAACATCCCAAGTCCTGTATGGCGACTGGGGATAAATAACGCATCGTTCCATTCAAACCAGGTGTGTCTTAATAAGAGACAGTGAATCTGCGAACAGCCTGACCTGTGGGAAGCATTGATTATAAATGAACATTTAGATGTGTGTGTGTGTAATATAGACATTACCCAAAAGCTCCATGGCATCGTCCTCATCCTCGATCTCGTCTTCCACAACAGAGGCTGCTGGGCTGTTAACTGAATCAAAGGAGTCCTGGGACAACATGGCTGCCAGAAGCTTCTTGTGATGCTGCTGCTGCTCCTTTAGGCCTTTACTCTTCGTTTCCATCTTCAGGCTGACGAAGAAAACAGAAAGATTAATTCACATTTTTTATTATAATCGTGCTCCATTTATCATTTCCCTCATCCTAAATTTTGTCAGGCCTGATTCCATACAAACAATCCAACAAGAATAAAATGTTGCTGTGAGCTCAGCAGTGTGCGGGAAGTATGGGTGATAATATCCCGCAGTTGGTAGAGACGAAACAGTGCAGAGTGGCTTCACGTGTCACGCAGGTGGCGTACAGCTCGCTATGGATGGCTTTGCAGGGAGAAGATGAGACGGGGTGTTTGCTCCAACTTTAGCAGCAGAGCAACGGTCGTACCACTGATCAGAGGATGCCAGTTTAAAATTTTATCAGGATAAACATGCATGAGAACAAAGCAGCTACTCATTTCATATTTAAAATAGAAATAAAAAATCTGAATCATCTATTTCTTATTTAGTGCCCCTCAAGCTCATGTAAATGGGGGTAGTGCTCTGCTTCAACAACTGTCTTCTCTGACAACTCTGGTTTACATTTAAAGCTCATACTCCACCGTTTATTATATATCATAAAGATTATATACTAACATTTCTCACACAAGGTAATTTATACTCATCAGTTGATTTTTGACATCTTGATCAGATGCAGCTGTGGAAATACTCCTTTCTCTGCAGAGTTCATCTACATTTGCATTAACTTTTATGCAGCAGTGACAGCGTAGCTCAGCTTCAAAGCTCTTGTGCTGTTTTTAAATTTGAAATGAGGAATCGTGCTTCCTTTCTCAGGTCGAACTGTGTCATTTCTGACTAACACAAAGGAAGCATTCTTCCTATACAATGAAATATAAAGTTAGAACGGCTGGTTTCTCCATTACTAACATACTGAAGAAATTCATTTTCATGTCCCTCTGGCTGAGGGTGTAGACTGTCGTATGGGTGAAAGAGCATTTATCTGAGGTTAATCTCAGTTTAATGACGCCTATTAACGGCAAACAGAAAAGGGTCAAAAGATGGCAAGTATTTGATCAAACCCTCCATGTGGTATTTGTTCTAATTACAGTGGTTGCTTTGATTACCCATGCATATTGTTTGTCTCCTTTTTTTTCTTTAGGAAGGAATTTAGAGTATTCTAAGTATTTGAACTGAAAAGTAAACTTTTACACGTTTTCACAGATGAAAGCTGAGGACGGCGTATCAGGAAGGAAAATAGTGCTGAGGCGTGAGTAATAATAAAGAGGAGGGAAGTGTGTGATTTTTTTTTCAACCACAGAAACCAACCCAAGAGGTAAAGACCATTTGATATGTTACTAAGAAAAATAATATGCGCATAAATTGTGCTCCCATCAGATATTGTATGAGTAAGCCATGCACTGGATGCTTGATTCAGATTTGCTCTCCCATGTGACCTTTGCACTTACTCCCTCATCTCACACACGGAAAGTTGGCACCACCTGGTGCCGCCCCTCGTGATCAGTGACAGATGGGGTGGAACTGGGGTCAGAGCAGCATGTTTGTAGGTAAAAACTAGTAAACTTGCAAAAAAATTAAAACAGAAAGAAAGAAGATGAACTAAATTGGCAAAAGGGAAACATGTGGGAAGAAAGCATTTAAAAATCATTGTAGCTTTGTGCAACTGCTCCACTTGATTAGCAGCTTTAGCTTTCCTTTGTCTTCTTCTTCTTAATAAATTAACCTATCCACAGGATCTTAAATTCCCAGCCAAAAACAAGTAAAATCTATTTTTGCTTTCCTCATCTCACAACTTCTGATATGACAAGAAGAAAGCTCGGAGAAGACTTGATAGAAGCGATCTAACTGATGCATCAATCAGATGCTTCTCTGCTTAATTAAAGGAAAAACACATCCCGATTACAGAGCAGCACCGATGTCTCGCTCTCATCATAGGTCCATGCAGAACATCTCATTCACGCACATGCAGCAGAGCTCATCAGCGAGCCCACACGCATCTTTATCTCCCAACTCAGGCTTCTAACTAAGTGATTCTCCCCATAATCCACCCATACAGTAACCTAATGAGATTAACCGCATGCATGTGTCGGCCCGGGCCGGCACATGATTTATGGTTTTATATCCCGTCCTCCTTTAATTAGTCACATCAGCAGAGACCGCATAGGTTGTCATTTGTAGTGGAAGAGGCACTGAGGGGTAACAAAAACCAGTACACACACATACATACACACACACACACACAATAACAACATCTGGCAGGACAGTTCAAGAGGGATTCGAGTGAATGGTATATCCAACATGAAAAGGTTTTTTTTGTTTGTTTTTACTTGAATTTAAAAAGAACAAAAGAAACAAAAGTAAAAGTCTCCAAGACAAATGATTTGAAACTTCAGCTGATGATGCAAAGAGATTGCGTTTCTTTAAATAACAGGCACAAAATTCCTTTGGCCCTGAGCAGTCAGAAATTAGGTTAGCTTTAATTTGAAACTGGGTTGAGGCAGTATCATGGTAAGCATGTTTGATCGAGCCTTTGAAACAGGATTTTCAGCCCATTCGGATGGCCATCCCTCAGGCAGCCACAGTTAAAGCTCTATTCTCCACTTTTAAACATCAGGCATATTTTAGTGAATATTCTTATCCAATAAATGATGTCTGTATCTATACAGTGTACATTGACGACTACACAGACACATGAATCCAGTTACTGACCTCCCTGCAGGGCTGTTGTCTTGACTCCAACACACTTCAGTTTTGGACCGAGGGACGGGGGGATGCAGCATCTCAGCAGCCAGTGGGTCTGCGTCGTCTTCTTCCCGTCCAACCCACTCCCCCACCACCCGGGGGCGCAAAAGCGAGTTGTAGCCAAAGAAGTTCTGAAACCGCAGTGGAAAACAGCGGACAAACTAAACAAAAGCACCTGCCAGGAAAGGAAAGGACGGACAGACGAGCAGCAATGCAGATTTAAACGGCGGAGGTGAACAGAGCTGGGGAAATTTTATCTGGACCTTTTGTTATTTTAAACCAGGAAATTCCACAGTTCATCACAGTGACAGGGTTTTGAAATGCAGCTGTGTTGTCTGATATTTTGTTCCTTTTAATCTCAAAGACGCCAAAAGGACATTTACATCTGGCTCAATACAAAAGAAAAATACATGTCTGCTTATCGTCTCTAAATCTAGGACAGTGTCAAATTCTGCTGTCTCCGCATGATTAAAGCAAGCACTTTGTATTTATTACCTTTTCCTTCCAACTGATAAAAAGGATGTTGGACAGGCACTTGCTCCACGAAGCAAAAAAGGAAAATGACTCTGTTTCTGATTAAGAGCCACCATTTCCAAGTAAATCTGTGCCTTTCCAGCCTGGGTTGCTTTGGGAAAGAATTGGGACCAGGCGATAACAAAGACTCCGCTCAGACAAAGTTTCATGAGCAGGATGCACAATGAAACCGCAAGACGGAGGGAGAAGGAGGGGATTCTTACAGAAATATCGCCCTCATGAGATAGCACTTCGCGATCAGAGAGCAAGAGCTGTGCTGCTCTGTCAGCCAAGTGATGACACTTAGCATTTTACTCGCTGCAGCACGAGGGGTTCTCACCATTTCCCAGCAACCGTGTATAAAAAAAAAAAAAGAGTTAAATAAACATTTCAGGGCATTTCATATGAACATACCTGGTCAAGCTCATCTGAGATGGCAATGCCTGCAAGAAAAGAAAGTGGTTTATAGCACAAGGAAAGAACTGCAGTTTAAAATTCAAGCTTAGATTGCTTTGGGGGTAGTAGGGAGCTTGTGAGATTAGCTGCTTCAATTTCTTTTCCTCAGGATTTAAAGTGTCAATTACAGAAAATTGTAGGCTTTAGTGCCACAGAAGTGCTTGACAGCTGGCGAATACTTTTAATTTTTTTTCTTTTTTTACGCATAAACATCTCTACATGAGTCCCTCCTTAAACATCATTATTTCTCAAATAAAACGATTAAGACAACTGAGATGAGATAAACACATTTCAGTTTGCTGTTTATTAAATGATACTACTGTACATATGTCTGAATGTTAAAAGTGTGCAAACTTTTGGTTTCAGTATCTGGAGGGACCACCGTGTCCAGCAATAATTGCACTTAAACATTTCCAGTTACCGTTGATCAGTTCGGCATATTAGAAACCTTTATTTATGTCAACATTACCCAGGCTCCTTTGCGACCTTGCTTTCAGGGTGACGTGACTGCAATGAGCATTTCTCAGTAATTCTGAGTAATAATAGTCTAGAATTAGCTCCATATCATAATGGCATAGCATGTTCGTGAATGATAAGCTTCAATAACTCTTTTCTAAGGTCCTCGGAAATCACTATTTTGCCATGATGCATTTTAACGAATTGAAGATTGAGTTTAACAGGCCCACATCTTTCAACAAAACAAGATAACCCCTCGCATCTGTCGTCCCATCGCTTGAAAGTAGTACCAAGTGTCCCAGTATTCAGCAGCTTGTTGGTCCACCTTTAGCAGAAATAACTTGAAGTAGTCTTGTATGACTTTATCAGTCCCTCATGGCTATGGAAAACATTTCATCAAATTTACTTCGCAACATTAATACAGCTTATAAAGTTGTGGATATTTGTTTGTAGACAGCTCTCTTGAGGCCCCACCAGAGCATTTCAATCATATAGATTTTCTGGTGTTTGTCTAACGTCCTGTTGCATGAGCAAGTTTGTTGGACCGATAGCATCACATTGTACCTCTATAATAGTCTGGAATACTGAGGGGTTCATTGTCCAGGTCCTGTGGGTGTACAAGAAGCCCACATCATCACTTCTCCACCATCATGCTGGACAGTGGGTGTGAGTCGCTTCTGTTTATTTTCTGTTTGATTTTCTTTTTTTTTTTTTTTCAATTTGACACTGGGCATTAAAGCCAAAAAACTCCTCTTTGGTCTCATCTGTCTATGGGATATTGTCTTATGGTTTGTTCAGATGCTATTTTATGAACCTCAGTCATTCTTCCACGTTCTTTTTAGACAGAAGAGGTTTTCTCTTGACAGTCCTACCAAACAAACCATACTTGTTCACTCTTTATCTAATTGTGCTCTCATGGAGTTTGCCATCAAAAAGGCTCACTGAAGCCAGTATAGTCTGAGCTGTAACTCTTGGGGTGATGTTTTCTGTTTTGTTTTGTTTGTTTCTGAGCATTGCACACTCTGGGAACCTGCAACTGTCTTGAATGCTTCCCACTTGTGAATAATCATTCTCACTGTACTATATTGATCGCCAGATTGTTTGGAAATGGTTTACAAACCTCTTCCAGACTGATTTGAGGCAACAATTACTTCTCTAACGCCACTGCTGATGTATTTTCCCTCCTGGTATTGTGTCAACACACCCCAGAATGCTCCAGATGCCAAACATCTGCTTTTGCACAGATATGCACACACGCTAACAATCAGCTTTTCTAAGGTTGATGATTACCAGAACCTAACTGCAAATTACTCTATTAAGTTCTATGAAACCAGTACTTATTGTTGCCCACGTCGTTTTTGTTTTTGATTTCATTTTTTTTATATAGAAATAATTGCACTGTGAAAAATGTTACATTGAGCCATTTGTCACAGGTCTAATACTAAGACCCACTACAATCAAATGACTTTTATTTTTACACCAAAAAATAAGATTAAAATAGGGGATAGTAACATTTTCACATGACTGTATGCTCTGTTTTACCTACTTTCTGTGTTTAGACTTAGAAGAGTATTTAAGATGTAAAAACTGCCAACTGAGACCTCAAGGTCAAAAATAAAGATCACAGATGCTATCAGATGAGGGGTAAAGACTTTTCCAAAATGGACTTCCTTTTTCATCTAGAGATGGGACTAATCTGATCCAGTACTGGTAACAGCACCAATAGCTTTATAATATATTTATAAATAAACAAGACAAGTGAATTTGTTCTCTTTTTTTTTTCTTTTTCTTTTTTTTTTTTTTAAACCACTTGGGTAACCCACCCTGCTGGACAGAAGTCAGAACATTTTCAAGAGATTTCCACACTGGCTTCACTCTTCCAACTATGTTACAATAAGTGGGGAAAAGGACCCGCACACAGACAGAAACAGGAGGCAGGCAGGTGTTAATGAAAGAATATATATAAATATAT
>JAOWBL010000013.1:7793178-7808592 GCA_028564865.1 Zenarchopterus dispar
GACCCAGGACACGTTGGAGAGACTATGTCTCTCGGCTGGCCTGGGAATGCCTCGGGATCCCCCCAGATGAGCTGGACGAAGTGGCTGAGGAGAAGGAAGTCTGGGCTTCCCTGCTTAGGCTACTGCCCCCGTGACCCGAATACGGATAAGCGGAAAAAGATGGATGGATGGATGGATGGATGGATGGATGGATGGATGGATGGATGAACTTACATTAACAAGTCTATTAGAAATGACAAGTTAATATTCATAATTCAGTTGGCTAAATATGTACAAGTTTCAGATCACATTTATCACACCATCCATCCATACATTTTCTATACCCGCTGGATCCATCTATAGGGTCACAGGGGTCTGCTGGAGCCTATCCCACCTCATTATAGCTGATAGGCAGGGGTACACCCTGGACACAGCAGGATTGAATGGTCTTCCAGAAGTCCTGAGCACAAACCCATTGAACACTTGTGGGATCAGCTGGGGCATGCTGTTCGTGCCAGAGTGACCAACACAATGATGAGAAATAATTTTTTTTAAGGAGTTACAAATATGGCTCTGTTATCAATAATTAATATTCCATTATTCCATTATTATTATGACAAATACTTCTCTGGAATCTATGTAACTTTCTTATCACTCCCTGTAGATGACACCAACACTGAGATAATGGGGAGTGATGTGCAACAACTTCACCCCCATAGGGTATAATTTGAATGAAGCACGATTGTTATACCTGATCATGATATTGTTTTAAATTACTGGTTAAAAATTGGTATTTTAGCATTGCTTGACACTATTTCATGTCAATGAGACTTGAAAACGTTCAGTTGTATTTTTTAGTGTAGCAGGGTAAATATAATGTAACCATGAATACTTACCATGAAATGAGTAGTGTAACTGGGCTGTGCATAATCACTTGTTTTATTACAAAATCAGAAACCAGGGAGGTCTCAACATCTCCCAGAAAGTTCAGTCTTCTCTAACTGGCCACATCCACTTGTATTAGCAGCCCATTCAGTATAAGCTGTTTTTATTCACGTAAAAAGTGACAGAAAAGGGACATAAAAATTGAGAAAACATTTAATTGGATGCAGAAATAGTGTCAACCCTCAAGTGCAACATGAGTCAAACATTTTTTTTTAATGTATCCAGGAAATGACTAAAAATGAACATCATTGTTGGGCCGCAGACAAGTCTATAAATGATAAAGTGAACAATATATTAAAGAAAACCTGAGAAATGCTGAATTTGATTCACAGAAACTTCAAATAAGCATGAGGCCCTACTTACTGAATGAGCACTGATATAATTTTTTAATATTTTTAATGCTTTTTCTTTTTCACTAGTTTAGTAAAGGACACACCATACAAGCAAAAAAAAAAAAAAGTTAAGCTATCCATGAGTCATTCGTTGAAAAACCTAGATTTACCTGCAACAGCTAAATGAAAGTCTTGGTTTATTCCAATGAACAGAAACACTGCAATCTCCATCCACTGTAATCTCTTTTAATATAATTTTGCACATTGTATACATGTCAGTTTTTGCGTGTTTTGAAGAAAATATGCAAGAAAAATAATGATCTTCATTTATACATTGATAATAGACATTTATGTAACTGTAAGAAACATTATTAGAATGAAGCTGTTTGCATAGTGAGTCAGTTACTGACTCTACAATAACATCATTGAATCACCGCAGACACTTTAATGCTGAGTACTGATGATACAGAAAACAGAGTAATGCTTGTAGCTCTACCTCCTGGAAACTACACTTACAACAGTAAATCACTGATATGTGTGCATGTAACACGGAAATCCAAATGCAGCGACAAACAAAGTATGACTCAGAATAGCTTTGCTAGATATGCGTTTTTACAGCATCATGTCCAAAAAGAAACATTATTTTGTCTGAATGAATGTTACGGAAACTGACACAAGTCAGAAAAAGGCAAATAATGCTCTAACTTGAAGAAGTATGCCAAATGACATCAGTGATCCTTGTAGCAGATGTTATCTTTTCTTCCACTTCATATGCAAATGAAACTAATAAAATGAAATACAAATGTCCCTTAATCCAAACCTAAGTGGGGACAGCGAGCTTATGGGATTCATTTAGTTTCATTTAGCTCATTTAACTCATTGTCCTTATTTGATACATTATACCATAAAAAATCTAAATATGTATAAAGTACAACAGTGAAAAATATAATGTATTAAAATACTATTTACGGCTTGAAAAGTCTATTTACACTTTACGCAGCTAGTATGCACATAAAAAACCTCTTTAATTAGGTTACCATGATGGTGGAAGAAAAACTTTGACGAGGACTCAAAGGTCACAAAGACTTCTTCAGCATCTTCCTGGATGAAATGCATTATGGATCACCATCTGGGGGTGGAGGCTGGCACAGCTTGTACAACCTAAGCAGGGAAACACATTATATACATTATATTCAGGACGTAGTGTGTATAATACATAACAGATTAAAAAAAAAAAATTCAGAAACTCTACACAATGATCTGCTGATCTGTTTTAATTCTTCAGGCTGCAAATGTCACCAAAAAAAAAAAAGATAAGTGTGTGTTATTGGCTGTCCTGGTGGTAAAAAAAAAAAAATTAATTTAAAAATTAAAATTAAAATTAAGACTATTGATCAACCCTGTAATTGCTGATCAATCCTCCACATAAGTATAGAATTTGCTAGTATAGTTCAGAATTTACTATTCAGGGTAAACTGTGCTCGCTTAAACCATAATACTACCACCACCATGTTTTACACATGGTATTGTCTGCAAAAAAAATTTAACAGAAAGAGGAATCTCCTTCCTTCCTATCTCTGTTGAGAATTGCATATGCGAGATAGCATTTAGCTGCTTATGTCACCACACGTTTATCAAGAGTGAGGCATCTTCCTCCCTTCCTATGTCTGCTGAGAGTTGCACATGCACAATGAGTACAATGGCAGATAAACAATATGGCGGCAGCCGATGCAACAACACGGTGACTGAAGACATCAAAAGTCTGGGACCACTTCACCTTAAATTTAAAAAAAAAAAAAAAAAAAGCCTTTACTTTGTCCAAAAAAAAAAGTGTGATGGGAAATGATGCAAAACCACACACGAAGCTGGATTTATTTACATGGGAATAGATTTAGGGGGGGAAATGAGCAGTGCAAGCTGTTTGCATGATACGGTGTTGCCATGATGGTTATATTTATTGTTGTGTCTTTGCTGAATGTGGACCAGCATCTCCCTCCTGGTTTAGCAGGTTTCCGCATTCCTCTCATTGGTTGTATCATTAAGTAAAGTCGCTGGCAGCTCCAGATGTTTAAACTGGTAGAAATTTATTTGACATCTGAGAAGGTTTGGTGTTTCATTGGAAAGCCTTTCTGAGGCATCTTTTACTAAGCTCAGATAAAGATCGAATGTTGATTCCTGAATGCCGATCACTCACTGATTTGTGTCATATCAAAGTTTTTGTCTGTGAGGTTGGAAACTTGAAAATTGCACAAAAAAAAGCGTGTGGTGTGAAGGCGCCTTGACAGATTGCATTGCTAAGAGGCAATAAGTCAAAACACATGTGAGCAAGAATGAACATCATAGCATTTTGATTTCCCCAGAAATCTCTGAATTCTTAGGCTGTTATAGACAATTTAAAAAAAAAAAAAAAAAGAAAAAAAATTTTTTTTGGTAATATTGCCATATGTTCTCAAAGTTAAAAAAAAATCATGTCAAGTGCTTCACATTCTAATGAAGAAACATTAAAAAGTCCTTCGTGATACAAGAGAAACTACAGCCACTGAGACAGAAGATAGTGCATTTTAAATCTACAGTATAAACCCAAAGTGTAATCCCTGCCTCAAAGGATAAACAGATTTCTGTGGCGTGACTGGAGTTTTACCTCGGGACTGATGATGGTGTTCGATCCCTCACTCCCAGATTCTTGGCAGAGTTCTGAACTCTTGCCCCCTAAAAGATAAGCAGAGGTGAACAAACACATCACAGATCATGCTGACATGCAACCATAAATACAAACTAGGAATAACAGTATAGAGAACACAGTCCTGTGCATACAAAAATCAGACTGAGGCATGATGGGTAGTCAGGAGAAAATAAACACTAAAGCAATATGACTAACAGGTTTGTTTTATAATGTGAGTTTTCTGAAGGAAGATTGCTTCCTGGGAGTTGATTGGAAGTTACATACATCCTACAGTAATGTGTTGTAAAGCAGATGTCGGAATTTAAATGACCTTTTCGGGAAATGTGTTTCTTCTTTGTAAGCATTTACATCACATATCACGGGCAGAATAGTCTTTGTAAGGAAACAAATTTATCTTAGTGCACTTTGCTGTTTGCACGATACAGATTTTGATAATGCACAGTCAGGGGCTTAGTTTTAGTTTGCCGACTGTGCACACTGGGCAGAGCAGAGGCATAAACACCTGTCCTCACAACTCCACCCTCTACACAGCTGCGCTGCTCACACATAAGCAAAAACTCACAATTGAATCAACTTTTGAATTGGTCATCATCCTCTGCTCTCTGAGCACAGAGGGAGCGTCTGGCCAAAAGTGCATTAGCCGAACACTTGGTTACAACTGTGCCGCCTGCCATCTCCCTGTCAGCCCAGAGTTACGTCCAGATAACAAGATAGCATCAGCAATTATTCAATTCCAATTGCAGCCATCAATTCTGATGCCTCCAGACAGAGATGCTCCCTATTGTCCCTCAAAGACATTTGGTGTTACGAGATGACAAAAAAGTAAATCATTTCATTTCAATCTGATGAGTTCAGATTACATCTCAAAGATCTGTCAAATACTGGTTTTGCAGGTATGTGTTCCACATTAGTTTAAAACTCCAATTTCCACATCACTAAATACAGTTCAGACTGATAAAACCTTTCAAGTTCTGTAATTATTGGTCATAAACTAAAATAGTTGACTATATACAGTATTGCCGTATTGATAGTGCGAGAACAAAACATTTAAACGATTATCACATTTAGCAAAATGAATCCTGTGGACTTTTTGCAGGTATTACATGTGTACGTAACAAATGTAATGATAATTATTGCACTAAGTGACATACTATGCATTTTTTTTAGAACAGTTTAGTTCTGTGTAAGATGAACTGATATTAAAAAAGTCCAAGGCTGAGGGTGGACGTTGTTTTAAGCATCTTGTGAAAGGTTAGTGTATTTAGTTTTTTCTGACTCAAAAGATTTGTACTCTAACTTTTATTTTGATAAGCTTCTCAGGTATCCTTGGAGGAAAATATTTTAAAGAAATGAGAAGATCACATCTCCAATAGTTAATAATGAGGATAGGTCAAAGAGTAGAACATAAAACATTTCATTGTTGAAAAAAGAATAATATATTCTTCTATTCTGCTGAAGTGTAACAAGGCAAAGTAAATACTACCAAGTATTGACTATAAAGGCTGTCCAAAGTTTTGTTTACAGACCTTTTCCTATCTATCTATCTATCTATCTATCTATCTATCTATCTATCTATCTATCTATAAATATTTATACAATACAAACACAAACACACACACACATACACATACATAGATAGACAGACAGACAGACAGACACACACACACACACACACACACACAAAGATGATACATTCCTCTACACTGTACAGTCTCTCCTTAATAATATGTAGGTCAGTGAAGATCCAAGGAGACAGAAAATGGTTGACTGAAAGAGTAGATCATAATATTGGGTAAAAAAATAGCTAAAATCACAACTCCATAAGTCAGGAAAACCTAAAGTTATACGATGCAGAGCTGCATACCCCATTTCTCTGGGACTTGAAATGAAAAGCAGTTATTCCTGCAAAATCTCAGCCTCTTGACTAACCTCTCCTCTCATTCCAAGCAGCTACATAGCCATCAGTGCCAGAACTTTTAAAAGGAATCTGAGCTGGAGGCCAAGATCAGCTCATGGCTGGAAGCCTTTGTGGGATGAAACTGTGTATGCACCAAAAAAAGAGTTGGAAATTCCATCCTTGACCCAAAACAGTCATGGGTAAACAGGGTAGACAGGATCAGAGCTGCTGATTATCCTGGCTGGGAGCAGCTAAGACCTTTATCAATGCTCCAGTTCTACTGACTGCTGGCAGCCTTTCAAACAGCAAACTTACTGACACAACATTGAGATGCAACAAGCAATGATAGAGAAAGGTTAATAACTTATCTAAGCCTGTTTATCACGGTTTTCATTGTGGCTATAGGCTTTCTGCCTCCCAAAACGGGCACACTGGAAAACGCAAGTGTTGAAAAAAGCTATGAAGAAACCTCTGCCATTCAGCTATGTACTCCAGCTCACTGGACCTCTGACAAGGTTCTGATAGCCAAGAGAACGGGGTCATCAGGATGGCAAGCAAAGGGCTAAACCATCTGTCCGAGTCACAATTTCCACCAATGTTGAACTTTGTAGAGTTCATCTCATGACTACAGATGCAGAAATGAAGTAGAGGACTGAAACATTCTCTCTGCGACAGAAACTGTCAACACAGGGACGATTACCTTAAAAAACTGTGGCAGCAGTATCAGGAGATGCATAGATTTAGAGAAAGAGGCCACTGTATGCACGCGGCATTCACTTTTATATCCCGATTTCAGCTTCTGGTGTAGCTGATGGATTCTGAATAACTGAAATCTGTGCCAAGCCTCCTCATCCCTTTTGACTTTTCATTATTTGAATGCAGATGGATTTTAAAAGGCTGATAAAAAAAAAACAACTAAATTGTTATCAGACAATAGCCCATAATTTCAAAATTACATTTCAGCCAGTGTGTTCTGCCTCTTTTACTCTAGACAGACAGATATCAGATTGCTGCTTATTTATTGTAAGTCAGTTACACAAATATGTTTTAAAAAAGTATAATAATTAGAATGACAGTTTCTTCTTCTTACAGCTGAATAGATTTTGATTAAAGACATTGGTTTTGTGATCAGTCAACTCCTATTCTGTCTCAGGTTAAAAAACTCCTGGCCCACAAAAAAATCAAATATTTGTCCTTTTGATTATTAAACTTTGACTCAAAACTTTGATTGGATTTGCTTAGTTTTAAATGTTTGCGATCTCCTTCTGCTCATCCAAACACGCGACATCATAAGTATGCTCCTTAAAGTGCCCCAACCTTACATTACCTCATCATCTGGACAGTAACTAATACTTTTTATTTGGTGAAGCTCAGTTAAAAGACTAGGCAGGTCATGTCACAGCTTTAAATCTGAAGTAAAAATACAATAACAAAACAGACACGAACAGAAACTTCCAACGCAAAAGATTTTTATCCTTGACTGAAGATTGTGAATATTCACATGCAGGAATCTGCTCCTAGGGATTATCGACGTGGATAAGTCAGTGTACCTGTTTCCTCATGACATCAGTGGCCTGCATGATGCAGCGGGGGGGAAGGCCGTGGTTTCGAGCCAGCAGGATGGCCTGCTCCAGTGTCACACTCAGAGTGCAGCTGTGGATCACACAGAAAACATCCCGTCTCACTAAAACATACAATGGCTGGTACAAAATTCTCAGACTTTAATGAAGCCAAATGCACACTGTGGTCCATAAAGTTGGAAAAATCTTGCTTTCCGAAACATTACTTTCTTGAATTTACAATCATTTTATGACAAAATGTAAAAAAAAGGTTTTATTCTTTTAAACAGTGTATTTTTAACTATTAGTAACTTATAGTTATACCAAAATTTAAATAAAATCCTCTGGTGTGACACCTTTAGTAAGTTTATGTACCAACCAAAAATATTTTTAAAAAAGTGAATTTTCCTGCTTTTGATGCCTTGTCATTAATATCACCGATCTAATTCTTTATCTTTACTGATCTCCTCTCTAATGACTCATCTTACTTCAATTCACTTTCACTGAAAGGTCAGTGACAATGAGTAAATGTCCAGCATGAAAGCAATAAAAAGCCTGTTCAGCTTTGATTTAAACTGAGCAGAAAAAGCAGTGACTGTATTCTAGTGACTCACTGTCCGCCCCTAAGGAGCATCATCAGGATTGATGCTCTGAGCAGCCTACATGAACAGGTCCAAGGACGAGTCAGTGCGTCTCCTGTGGCAGAGGTGATACACCCTCGCCGTCATAACTGTGTGTAAAATGAGTGTTGACGTGAGCCTGTGATTCATTAGTAACAGTAAACTTTACTCCCAGGCACATATGGAGTCACACCTTTCCTCTCTGTCGCCTTGACACACACACAGATGGCAGGAGGATAAATCCTTAGAAAGCTTGTGACAAGTGTCAACACTGCTGGGTGACCTTTTTAACATAACAAGGGGCACCGGAGCATCGATCCAGGGTCTTTTCCCTCCAAACTGAGCTGTCCAAATGTCCGGCAGAGCCTGATGCTCTTTCATCTACATTGCCGTGAAGTTCATAACAAATTTGAGCTGTTATTTAATTACTCTCGTGGTACAGTTTAACACTGACTGAGAACAAAAAAAAACAAAATGGGCTGATGTGCGACGGGGGACTTGTTGCCGCCAGAAGCAGTTACTGTAAGTCAATCAGCTCAAGACTTTAGAGTCCCCTTGGGTTCCAGTTGCTTAACTTTATGACAGCCTGACATGTCATGATAAAAGTAATGAACCCTACAATCACTTACAGTATGTGTTGAGCAGTATCAGAATACAGAACTGCAAATAGAATATTTCAAGCCCCCATTTTGAGCTTCCCACACTGACATAGGCTCTTCAAATATCTCGTCAGCTGGAGCGAGATGAAGGACTGCACACAATCCGTGTGTGCAAAGCTGCATAGTTTCCTGTTTCATTAAGGCTGGAGAGATAGTAAAAGATGATTTATTCCCATCTGTTTTATATCCTTCCAAGCCGTATCCCATTTACGCTTTATGTTTCTCCAGACCTGAGTACTTACTTATAAATGAGAAGAAATAAGAGACTCAGACACAAAGAGAGGAGGAGATAGTCAGTGTAGAAAGAGCAGAAATGAAAAGGAGGAGGAATTTGGAAGGGTGAAAAAAAGAGCCATATAAATAACAAACATGAGTACGAGCTGCATGCAGAATTGGTAAATAATGAATGGAAACAATAGAAATAGAAAAGTCTATGAGCCTTAGAAGGTGGAGGATTTTTGTTCAAGGTAGTTTTTCCCCTTTGTAGTTTTGCTCTCAGACAGCAAACTCTGGGGGGTGGGGGTGATGGACAAAAATAAAAAAATCTGGAGAACAGAGGCACGCACCATATTGCAAATTGCTGATGCCCCCAAAATAGCCCACTTCCACCGTTATTAAAACTCATCCATCAAGCCAACTAATCCAATCAATAGAGCCAGAGAAGGCTGCCACAGTGATAAACCAATTTTCACATCACTAATGGAGTGCTTTGGTTTCAAAGGTTTTTCTATTATTACAGTTTATGTTTGTGTCCTCCTCCTCTATTGGAAAAGTAAAGAAAATGCAGTGGCATTTATTTATCTCTATACCGTATGTATAAAATCTACATTCTGCCAGCTTTAACCGCCAGCGTTAATGACGACGACTTTAAGCATACTTGCATTTGTGATCTAATCCTGACTCCTACACGCTTGTCATTCTGCATCTTTAAAGGGTAAAATACTGTTTAAGGAGAAAGCCGGGACACAAATAACCTTAAATATGGCAGGACGAGCCACCTGCTATGTCATGGTACACTTAACCTGCCTGTCTGGGTGACTTGTGAGTAGTGTGTGTAATTGCATAGGCGCCTAAAATGACATACACACACACACACACACAGGCCGGTGCATTAATAAAGTAGCAGAACTCATTGCACTGACAGGAACTTTCTATTAGAGCTCAGGCAAGCAGGCAGCTCCCTCCGCAGCTCTTTATCAAGCCATCAGTCACATACAGTGAACGCACGAGCGCACGGGGCGCCTGAGCCTCTGTGTGTGACTGAGACTAAAAGATATGGAAACTGTCACGGGGTGAAGAAAGAGGGCATCAGAGAGATGGGTGGGCGGGTGGAGGGAAAAGCAAGAGATGAAGATGAAAGCTGGAAGTTGGGATGTGCGGTGACAAACGATCAGGATATTTCTGTACTCATACATTGATGCATGGTGTCCTCAGCCGCAGGTGAATTAAGCAGCCGAATATAGAATTCAATGAGAATGGAAGTAATTGACCTGTCCCTTTCCTGTGTAAAGTGCTCTGCCTACTTAAAGTCCCTAATTTGTTCTGAGAAACAATGGGCCACATTAACTATAATCTTCAGTGTGTAATTAATGCAGAGAAAGCAGCATAAAAAAATGTATAAAAAAATTAAATTGAAAGGTAAGCTGGAATAAAAAGAGCAGGACAAAAGAAGCCGTGACGTAAGGTGGCAAAGGTGAGAATACTGCTGCATGTAACGGAAATGAAAGAGAAAGAGAAACAAAGCAAATAGTAGGAACGTATGATTTCACTACAAGGAGAGCAGCACAGTGCAGTGTGTGTGTGTGTGCCCTCACCGATGCACGCCGCTGTTGCACATGACGATGTGTGTGGCTCCTAGGCGTGAGCAGAGCTCGGAGGCCACGGTGAGCAGCCCCACTCCGGAGGCCCCGCAGGCGGTGTACTGACAGGCAGCGGTGCGGCGACAGCTGATAAAACTTTCCATCAGACGGTAGAGCTCCTCCAGAGCATTGAAGGGGCGCATTAACTGGGCGGGAATAAACAAACAGTGGTAAGAGCAGGCCAAAGTGGATAAAGACAACCCCTTTCAAGCGGTTGTGTGCCAAACGATCTGCAGATTAGGAGCCGCTTGAGGCCATCCATCAGGCACATTCAGTATGGGGAATTTAATATTCATATTATATTAAACTCATTAAAGTTTTGATTTGGGAAATATTTTACACACCAGAGCTGACAGTGCCACTTTCTCAAAGTAAAACTATCAAGCTTATTGATTTAACTCCACTTTAGGCCTTCTGGGTTTCTCCAACACATGCATCTGGATATTGCAGCATTGTATCCTCTTATTAATTTTTCCACAAGGTAAAAAGAATGCAGTATGAAGCTTTGTAAAACTGTTCTTACCTTATCTATGAGGGCAGCTTTGGGTGCAGTGCTGGGCGGCATGTTGGACTGATCGAGGAAAAAAGCCCTGAGAGACAAAAGACATCCATTACCCACAAAAAGAAACTGGATGTTTGTGCAGCTAAGAGAAACAAAATAGCATCATGCTATTGTAGACTTTGTTAAAAACCAGGGACAGTTTATTTTTTTATTAAGGAGCGGTATAGCATGAAATCAAGACTGCTTCTCTGCACCATTAGGTCATTGCCAGCTGCTTATTATGGAGCACCAGCTTCTGACTATCAATCACCAGAGTAACTTCGGCACAGCGAGGCAGAAACACAAACTAAGCATCTCTCGTCCCGGGCATTGCTCCAAAATGTCATTGCCTCATTCATTCATGAAGTTATTAAGTGCAGTTTTCCTCCTCCACCACAGGAGGCAGCACTGCACCAGTCCTCTTAGCAAGGACAGTGCCGCAACGAGTCCATCTGAGGAACAACTGGTGCAAACTCAGCAGTCTGCCACTCTATCAAACCTCAGTAATACAGCAGTGTGCTAAAAATAGGCACACCACATTAAATCACCGACTCCATTACTCCTCACCAGAGGCAGTAATAAAGTATGACACGCAGCTGCCCATTTACCACACATTCCAGATATCACACATATATAATTAATAAGGAAAAGCTCAGTTTGAACACTGAGGGAGGGGAAACTGTTTACAAGGTTCAGGGAAGCACATGTCTCCTATCTGCATTGATTCTGCTATTTAGTGATTAAAGTCAGGCCAAGGAGGAATTCATTAAAAAGCTGAGTATTTCTGCCTGACATAATATTAATTAAATTAATCAATCAAGGTGTAGTTACGTATCCCTGATCCAAGATTTTATAGTAATGAGAGATCATTCAGGTTGAAATGAAAAATCATATTGTGGGAAATATGCACCTGCAGAACATATGACTGAGCGTCAATGCCTGCAAAATTAACCATTTAGGTAATGAGGTGATGAGTCCAAAAGACCGAGCAAATTTGCCAAAACTCCTACGCGTACTCTGTTGCAAGCTACAGATCATTAACCTGAACGACTTACACATTCCCTTCCTGTAAGTTTCCACATATTGAATCCCTATTTACTGAATTAAACATTAACCTTGTTGCATGCCCCACAAAATCACTATGAGCAGATACTAAGATTCAGATGGAGCTAATGGCCTGTGTAATTGGTCCAAGATGGCCTTATCATTTCAAAGATGCTCACAATAGACTGGAGGTCACAGGGTGGAGAACATACACCCAATATAGAAAATGTAAGAAGTCCTGAAGTGTAAAAAAAAAAATTATTTGGGTGTTTTGTGTTCTTGTTTTTTAATTTTGTTGTGTTCTTTGATCTGTAAGCTGAAGCATATTTTCTGAAATACTCCTCTAGTTCCTGCTAAATTCTGTGTTGTTGTCATGTTTTCTACAATTTTCTGAAATGTTTTTTCTTGTAAAATGTTTGTCTTCTTGTGTCTGTGTATATGTGTTTATATATAAAATGAATGTGTATGTGTGTGTGTGTGTGTGTGTGTGTATGTGTGTGTGCACTTCTGTTAGGCACCTCAGGGCCTCTGTTAAAAAGAAATTGCAAGATTTTCTGGGACAAATTGATCCTGTTTACGTACTTGCCTGGGTGTGAGGATGAGTCGTGTAAAGTGGTGTTCAAAAATCCACCAACTGACTACAGGGAAGTTAGATTCAACAGCCTATAAATAAGTCATAAATTTTCTCTTATCACGCCAAATAAAGATTATATGTTAAATTCTCAGACTTTAATATCCTACATGCCGTTTATAACAGAATCTGTGTGATACAAGCTGAGTTTTGTATCTCTGCTTCACCGGCACACATTTGTTTATTCATTTCCCTCTCAAGCCGAGGATCTCGCCTTGCCCTTGGACATCTTCTTGGCAGAAGCAAAGTCAGAATTCCCTCTGATTATTTGTCCTCCTAGTGTAAGAGTTGTCCTGAAAATACCAAGCACAGCATGAGTATGAGGGCTGCCTCTCCGGGAGGTCTCTAAAGACAAAATAATGGGAGTCAGACTACAAGTGAAGCGTGGCTTAAAGAGGATCTGCGTTACATCTCCTGAGCTGGGACGGGACCTTTGGAAACAAAGCACTTTAGAAAGATCTATTCTGGCTGGAAAAATATTGTTTTGACTCCACATACACACCAGAGTGTAAACACATCACTCCGATGTTAAGAATTCATTACATTGTACAGGTAAAACCTGCCTCCAGTCTTTAGGCCTTTAGTCGGGTCCTTGAACTGCAGCTGGGCAATCTTAATTACATTCTTCTCATGTTCCTGACCCGCTGGCAATTTTTTCTGTTTTCCAAAAGTTTAAGTGTCACAACTTCTCTTATTTAAGCTTTTACCAGAAAATAAGGTCAATCAAACCTCAAGCCCATCACCTGGTAGCAACTGCAACAAAGGCAGAAGTCATATGAGCCGTGTGTGACCGGGCTTGACACAGTTTCTTCTGTTTTGTGAGGAATTTCCCCCTTAACGTTTCTCCTTTTAGTGAAGAACAAGACAACTATCAGTAAAGCCTGCATGGAGCTCTTTCAGCAGTAAACCCCCACTGACCACACACACACACACACACACACACACACACACACACACACACACACACACACAGAGTCGATAGATTTACACACAAGACATTAATGGAGAATCTGGCTGTGAGCCAAAGACGACCAGCTCTGCGTGTAGTGGTTTATTTTATTGGGCCAACGAGAACACTTAATTCTCTTTGTTTCTGCTTCCTTCATGACAAAAACACGCTCAAGGCCCTTTAAAAAAGAGGAACAAATGTACTCAGGCACAGATGTGTTCAAAGGCATATTAGCATCACATTACACATTCAAAAAGTACAAAAGAAACTTAAATGATCCCCAAAGTATCGTGGGAGAAATGGCAAAATGTTGATTGGAGCATGACCTGTCAGAGGTGCATGCTGGTTCATCTAAATCCCTCACAAGGCCATGATAAATGACTCTCACTGTTATTAAATTCCCCATAAACCCCTGGTGTGGGTTGCAGAGGTGCCTGGGAGCTAACTCGGGCTTTCAGGAGCCCTCACGAGCCCCACAGTGATGCCGCTACAGTGACACTAACAACATGGTGGGCATGAAATATCCTGGAGGTCATTTCCTTACCCTCTGCCTCCGTCTCATTTATACAGAGACAAATTCATGACAAACTGTAAGTCAGTTGTAGTTTAATATTTAAGCTGTAATGATATGCATTATTTCAGACCCATTGTGAAGAATTTTAAAATGTGCACACTGTCATTATCCAGTCGCTGTCAGTGGGCACTCAGGAGCTGCTACTGCATGCAAGGTCAGGGACTGGTTTAAAAGGATGAACAAATAAGAGATGAATCGAGGTCTTTCATCGCATTATAAAGTATCACTAAGTGTGCAGCTGTAATCATGCCAGCCATGCAACGATAGAATCAAAGACAGGTGATAAATGGAAGCAGCTTGACCCTCCAGGCTTAATAAACACAGGTTCAGTGCATGCTAGCTGGAGCAGAACGAAGCCTCAGCACCTTCCTCTGAGATGCAGGGAACTGGGGCTGCTGCTGCCTTTGCAAGCACTGCAGCAGTTTCCATGGTGGGAGAGACGGTGTGAGTGTGTGTCTTGTTTATGAAAAATGCAAAAGTACTTCAATAAATGTTTGCATTATTCACTATCTTCAAAAGAAAATCTGTTTATTCTTCCGAACTCATTGACTAATGAACTTACAACCACTCAGATTGAAATAATGTTCCTGTGAATCATTAAACTCTGCTGTACCTGCAGCAGCTAAGTACATGCTGATATTTCATTATCAGTGCCTTAATAACAGAAAGGGACCAAGTTAGCAGCTTTACTTTAATGTTCTGCATGTTCCATTTTAAATATCTCCAATTACACTCACCGGCCACTTTATTAGGTACACCTTGCTTGTACCAGGGTGGACACCCTTTTGCCTTCAGAACTGCCTTAATCCTTCATGGCATAGATTCAACAAGGTACTGGAAACATTCCTCAGAGCGTTTGGTCCATATTGACTTAATAGCATCACGCACTGCTGCAGATTTGTCAGCTGCACATCCATGATGCAAATCTCCCGTTCCACCACATCCCAAAGGTGCTCTACTGGATTGAGATCTGGTGACTGTGGAGGCCATTTGAGTACAGTGAACTCAGTGTCATGTTCAAGAAACCAGTCTGAGATGATTCGCGCTTAATGACATGGCGCGTTGTCCTGCTGGAAGTAGCCATCAGAAGATGGGTACACTGTGGTCATAAAAGGATGGACATGGTCAGCAACAATACTCAG
>JAOWBL010000013.1:7813736-7833448 GCA_028564865.1 Zenarchopterus dispar
TCAGCAGTTTCTGAAATACTCAGACCGGCCCGTCTGGCACCAACAACCATGCCACGTTCAAAGTCACTTAAATCACCTTTCTTCCCCGTTCTGATGCTCAGTTTGAACTGCAGCAGATCGTCTTGATCATGTCTACGTGCCTAAATACATTGAGTTGCTGCCATGTGATTGGCTGATTTGAAATTTGCATTCGCAAGCAGTTGGACAGGTGTACCTAAAAAAGTGGCCGGTGAGTGTATACTGAGTCAGTAAAATTTTACCCACTTTATAATACCATTCCTATTCATTTGAAAGGGCTTATGGTATTGAAGATCAAGTGTTTCAAACATCTTAAAATGTGGAACAGTACAGCGTTAGCATTCTCCCACTTCTCACTGTCTAGTCCCCATGTCGTCTTCTTCTACAGCCACGTCTTTGTAATGTGGCTCTGCCCTGTCTTGTTGACAAATAGAAAAAGGTGTTTTCTTAAAGGCAGCAGATGTTGCTCTAAAATCTAACGGCCCTTTTCTGCATTAATGATGCTATCGCAGACGTGTACATGACCTCTGCCAAGGGCACGGACACAACATGATACTATCACACACCCTGCCCGTTGGACTTCTTGGTAACAGACTGGATTATCGTTTTTTATCTTTGACCTGGAACAAACAGGGCATTTTTCCCCCCAAAGATTTGAAATAATGATTCATCTGCTCACATCCTTTCACTTTGTGAGAACTCCTAGTTGCCTCTGAGCCTCGACGAGGTTATCATCAAGCTTTGCTTTCCAAAGTATTCCTTTGCTCATGTGGTTATTGATGAATGATGGTTCTTGCCCTCTGAACGATCAGAGATCAGAGCGCCCAGCTTAGGGTTGCACTCCTGCCCTTTACGCTTTGAAATTCCTCCGCATTCTTTGAATTGCATAAATACATTAAACACTACAGAAGGAGAAATATGCAAAATTTCTTCCAACCTTCCACAGAGTATCATTGCTTTTCAACATCTTATTGATTTTCTTACACAGTTGCTGACAAAGTGGAGATGCTCTCTCACCTTGGCCCCCAAAGCCTTTCAAAGATACTGCTTTGCACCAGATCATCATTACAATAACCTGTTGACATCACTTGTTCATCAATAATGTGATGACTAGCACAGTTTTAATTTATTTCGGAATATTTTGTAGGTCTGAAATGCAAAAATGTATGTATATCAATAAATGATATGAAGATGATGGAAAAGAACATAAAATATCATGTTTCATTCTATCTGCAAATAAAGGTAAAACAAAGTAAAATTAAAGATTGTCGCATCCTTATCACTTGGGGTTACACAATTAATCATTTTGATTTCAAATTAGGCATGTCGACTGAAAAGTATACGCACAAAATGTTTGCTGACATCTTAACTTCACCTCTAAACAACGAAAAGAGCTGGTATCTGCTCTAAAAGCAAAGATCAGGAAAGCAAAGAGGAGTGAGGGACTCTGCTTCTGAACTACAACCAGCACTCCCGGCTCCAGTGAGCATTTAGCATCGTTGCTTGATCCGAACAAACCACACTTCAGCAGTGTGATCACCAATTTCCCATAGCTGGTGGAAGAGCAAGGAGTGAGAACACAAATGACTCAGGGGCTGTGTGAGGTGGCGATGACAGATGACTGCTTAACTAACAAAGCATGAAATTCAACAGCCTGTAATAATAACATACATCATCGGTCGGGCACAGCCATACATCTAAGTTTATTGCTCATCTTTCAGCCACCAGCTCATTATTATGCACCGTTTATCTGGCTCTGTGAAACTTTATTATCCATATAAATCAAAGATATTTATCAAAATGATATGCAATAGAAGATTTTCAAAACAACTTTGCTATACTGTGCAAAGAGTCCCCACCACCACTAATAAAAAATTAATTTCTAACGTATGAACAGTCTGCTTTAATTCACTGGCTGCATCAAACTGGGAAAATAATCAAAGAAAAACATCAGCAAGATTTCCAAGTGGAGCTAGAAAACACTGGGCCATATGTTGGTAGAGAATTATTGAAGTAAGAGAGCCTTATCAGTGCTGATGCGAGTGCAGAGGGGATGTGAATCATGAGTACAAATGTTCACAGTCATGACTATTATTTCTCTGCATATTCTGAAAACCTAATTCCAGTTTCTAGCCAACTACCGCTCAGGTGCCCGTTAATACGTACGGGTGCTACAGATATATGTCTGACAACGTGAAAACCGTAAACACGCCCCTGCAGTTCATTCGGTTCAGCGCTGCAGTGCTCTCTTTCTGTCATTCAGCCTCTGGCTCTGGCCCTCAGTGTGGGTTTTACCCAAAACTGCTGTGGCCCGGCTCCAAGGATAACGAGGTGCCTGAGGTTGGAACGCCGCAATGGAGAGCGAAGTGACATCACGGCCTGATCTGTGGTTGGACGAAAGACAGATGGCAGCCGGCAAAAGAAAACTGCTGCTAGTGTTACACAGAAAGAGACCACTAACTGCTGAAAAGCAAGTGGGAATATTTATTTTACCACTTTTCGAGAAAAAAAAAAAAAAACATTTGGGAAGGAACTAGATTTGTCACCTGTCAAAGTTTTAAATTGTTTTAGCGTATTAGCTCTGAGAGCTAACCAAATAGCTGAAACAATTAGTTAATGTCTTAAAATATATTTAAAAAAGACCTTAGACAAAAAAAAAAAAAAAAAAAAAAGCAAGAAGTCTTTTCGGTTCAAGCAACCTTAGTTATGCAGAATTTGTCAGATGGTCTGCATGCAACATTAAAAATATAATCACAATATCACTTGGTAAAAAAAATGATAAAATAAGAAATACTTTTTTCATCATCCTTATGTGCTCTCTGTGGTGTCTTAAAGGAGCTGAGGTATAATTTTGTCATTAAGCTCTAATCATTACGCCAAAGAAGAGTCAAATGGAACAGGTTCGTGTAGAGAGGTTAGCGGAAAAAACAAAGATTAAAGTGTTAGAATAATAACATTTTAGATGGTTATCACCACGATGCAGTCTGAAAAATTGGAACTGAAGTAGATGAGAAACGAAAACACTAATATTCCACGCCAAAAGGCTAAAGAGTCCCTGGAGATCTAGCAGAAAAAATAATCACACAAAGAAATAGACAGGCAGTTAGAAATGTCTCACTCGCAGCAAAGATTAAATGTCCTGGAATAATTCTCCATCAACATATGTGCTTCGGGAAATCACTTATTAAACTAAACACTACTAATGAATTAAAAACTCTGCAGAGAGCAATTCCTGTAAACTAATATTTAGTTGAAGTGGGACAGCAGCCATGACTCATTAACCCACCAGAGCAGACTGTCCCCAAACAAGACAAACTTTTACTCCAACTGTATCTTTTTTTTTTTTTACCCCAACAACCTGAAGATGATGTGAAGTTAATGCACCTCTCTCTCTCTCTTAGGTACATTTTTGGTCACATTCAATTCCTAAGTTAAATACCCATCTAGGAGTAATTGCAGCTGGTTTAATTAGACTAGAATTACAACACTCACAAAATAAACTTCTTCTTCAGCTGACTTTCCACTTCATTAATCTATCCACACCTGGCCAATCACGCGGGCGGTCTCAAATGTGCAGCAAAACCAGTAGGGCGTGAGCTAACCGATAGCAGCAGCTGCGCGGAGGTAGTGCACCAAACCTGGCGACACGCTGGGCGTTCTCATCCAATCACTGCCGCCCCTGCTGCGCGCGTGTGTGTTCGCAGCCGATCACAAAACATTCCCACTCTGCTTCTCTGAGCCAATCACCCTGAGGCACCGCTGAGCACAGCGAGAGTCACACTCGGCAGAATGGAAGGTCATTTTGATTTATATTAGATTTCAAGGAAAAAAATCTGCCGAATCACATGATGTATGCAAAGCTGTCTCGTACCTCAGTCTCTTGTAGTACTGTTTGACCTTATCCAATGAGACAGCGTTGATTTGGGCCTGGTATTCCTCCACCGACACGTTGTCTCTGTAGTAGTATCCCTCCATGCTCTCCAGCGCTAGTTAAAGGTAAAGTCACGTCATCATTTATAAAGCAGCTTTCATCCACTTGCTGACTTCCAGCTCATAAACCAGGCTCACCGTACCTTGTGTGAAGAGCACAGGGTAGATTTTGACGCCTCCCCCGTTTTTCAGCCTGTAGGGCAGCTGTGAGAAGTAGAAACTCTCAAGGTAGAAGCAGATCTTCAAGGCCTGACGGGTGCCTTCCACCTGGTATGAAAAGGGCATATCTGCCAGAAATAATTCACAACACTTTAATTTTGTTCATAAAAGCTGTATAATTTCATTAAGAGTGTGCATTGAGTTCAAAGAAGTGAAAAAAAAAGCTAACAGATGTAGAGCACATACTGGCTACCAGAGGTTCTCCTTCAAATTCCTGGAAGTAGAAAGTGACCTTTTCCAGATCAATCAGGGCCACCTGAGTGTCCTCCAGCATGGCCTGCTCATCAGTCTGAAGAGAAAAAAGGCAACAGGAACAACACAGTGAACAAGAGAATAACACTCACAGACCTCCGACCAAACCACGGTCAATAAAGTTGTACTATATGGTGTTACTGGATAATGTATTGTATGTCAGAGTTTAAAAAGAGAGGAAGCATTACAACTCAATTCAATTCCATTCATACTCTAACACTAAAGACGTTTCCTACGAGGCAGTATTGGAGCATTATAGCTGTTAAGAAGTCAAACTATGGTGTTACTTTACTTTTGTTATAAAACCAGTAGAAAATGCTTCAGAACAATAAGAACTATGAACATGCAAAGCACAGTGGTTCACTCTTGCAGAAAGAAATAAATCTTACTAAATGTTGTTAACCTTTTCAAAAGAGCAATTCTTACACTTCCATAATAATACTCTAGATTATGGTTATTAACTCATAAAACTATGTTTCTCTGGCTCTGTTGTCTGGACTTTCAGCAGCTGTGCAAGAATCATGGGCGCTGCATGAGCTCCATGGATTTACCAGCTTGAATTGCAACTGGGCCTGTTCTGAGTGGGGTTTTCTTCCCACAGTCCAAAAACATGCGTGTTACAAAAATGAGTGATTCTAAATCAAGACTGTGGTGTACCCCTCCCCGTCGGCTGTAATTAGCTGGGATATGCTCCAGCAGACCCCCGTAGCCATGCACAGGAAGACGTGGGTATACATAGAGGATGGATGGATATATGCACCCTTAAAGGTGATGATAAAAGGGTGAGGGGTGTCACGCCAATTTTGGTCGTGATCATTTTTGCATTGCATTACCTACCCTTTTTTTTCTTTAACATCACAAGTTTTTTTGTTAAAACTCATCTACCAGTTTCTACTTTATACTAACCCCACAAAAGTGGATGTAACATGTATCGGGCTTTGTCTGGGATGTCTGGAATCTAAATTTTTATAAACTATAACATTGTGCACTGAAATGACAGGTATTATTGTTTATAGGTTAAAAAAAATGGAAGAGTTTTTTTCACCTTAACTTTGTACTTCAGTGTTGTAGTTGAGCATATGTAATCAGATATATTTCAGCATGTGTTTGCATTCTTGTGAAAAAGAAAGAAAAACACATGATTGCCATTCGTGCTGAGTTGGGAAGTCGCCCAGCATTTACGGACAACTGCGTGTTTATACACACACGTCTTCCACAGCCTTCGTGTTTGCTTTAGCTTGTTTGTATTTGTTTACGTCTCCAAATGAGTGTGCATACGCATTTCCTTTTAAAACTTCCAATCAGCATTCAAAAACATGCGCACATCTGCCACCACAGCTCAAACTTCCCTTCTTATTTCCCGTCTTTTTTTTCCCCTGTCTTTTCTGTGGTGGTCTCCCTCTCCACCACATGCAGAGGGCTAAACAGAACGGCAGTGAAAGAGGATTAGGGGTCTTTTTCAAAAGACGCATCGGGGGTACCCACTTCTCCTGCCAAGCGATGCCTGATTTGTGCAGCGGGCAAGTTTATCTTGAAGGACACCATAAATAAAAATTTAAAAAAACACATTCCCGTCTGTCACACACAGTATTCAGAAAACCCACAAACACACTGCGATCACTGCTCCTGTCATGCTGTCTTTCATGTGGTGACCTAAAAAGAAGCATGCTGAGAAACCACTGGAATCACCTGCAGGAAGTGAGACTTGGTTTTGCTCCACGGAGACACTTGAAAGGGAATGTTTTCAGAGACAAAAACAAGAGAGAGTCCATGATGGTAGCCTGAGACAAACTGAGCATTGTGATGCTGGGGGAGGGTTTTTTTTGTTTTGTTTTTAGTCCATGATGAGAAAATAAAATGGGACTGGGAGAGTCTTTGGTCATATTAATGCTCACTTGGACTCTGAGCAATACTTGTTATTGAATTAAATTTGTGAATTATTTGTTCAGCTATTCAGAATACAAAACACATCGTTTACATTTAGTACATTTAGTTTTACAATGATGTAAACTAACTTCAATTTAAGCTCAGTAGTCAGATGCATGTCGATGTAAATTAACATTCGCTGATGTCTCAAGTTTGACCTGATCCCATACATTATGTGACTTGATGATTTTTTTTTCCCCTTATTTCAAATATGAACATTTATATTCAAATGCTAGTATCTTTTAGTGTCCCACCTGTTGGCAGTAAAGAAAAAAAAAACATTATTTACGAAAAGTAATAAAATGGGACAAGGTTGTTTGTTCTCAACTTTTGCTCAAAGTTTAGATCCTACAATGGACAAAACAAGACCAGAAGTGTATTTTAGTATAAAGATGAATGTTTAGAAATGATTTATAACATACATGACATTTAAAATGTGAGACGAGAAGAAATAATTTAATTTAAATGTAAAACTTAATTCCAGAGTTTTCATGTCTGAGACCTTTCTACAAGGATCCCAGACTAAAGCTGTTCCAGCCAGCTTTAACGGCGGCTTTGCAGAGGATGGAGCAGCTTCTGTTACTTGACAACAGAGGGAAGTCTTTTGTGGGTTCTGGCTCTGCAAATCAGCTATGCACCTCAGTGATTTAGACTCCTTCCTCACTCGGTCACTGTGGGCAGACTGTGTATGAAACTCAGCACATTCTGTTTTGGTATCCACCACATGGGCTGCTGTGGCGCTTTGACAGATGATTGTGACTGCTTGAAACCCAAACACATAAAAATGCAGTTTCCATCTAGCTATTCACCGTTACTCACAGAGCAAAACGACTGCTCAATGTTGGACAATTTTATCACCTAGAAGCTCAAAATTCCAGGGATGTATATTGTATGATATCACACCTTCACCCTAGTCTCACCAGAATAATAAAGGGAGGATTTGTGTAAACTGACCATCAGTTACAGTCTAAAACTCTTTGTGTTTTGCAGATTTGAAGTATGGATGTTCCAGATACTACGCTTGCAGGCACAGTGTTAGTGTTTTTTTCATTACAAAATAACTCAGAGCTGAGCTGCTACTCACCAAATTGGGGGAGAGCAGGGACTGGAAGTGGAGCAGAAGGCCAGCACTGGCGATCTGCTCCAGCCAGCGGCGGCTGGCTTCCTGGGCTTCTTGAAGCTCCTGAGGGTCCGGAAAGTCCTGGTCAAGTTCACTTCCTATGTTGTGGAACTGAATGCGGAGACAAAGAAAGAAAAAAAACATGCTGAAGAGAAGAATCCTTTCTTAACTAGCAATCCCTAAACAAGCCAGGTTACATGTGTAAGTTACCTGGTTGAGGACAGCCAGCAGGTGCTCTGAGAAAGCACACACCGCTGCCACCAGAGACTGACAGAACACCATGTCTCGACGTAACTGGATCTCCGAGTCTAGTTAGGAGGAAAAACAGAAATGTGAGGTCGTGATGAAAGCTGTTATCACAGGGAGGTTAGGTGCTAAAGTAGAAAAAAAAAAGAACAGGGATGCAATCAAATAAAACTGACAAAGAGGATTTAAAACAGAGGTGGTAAATGATAAGGCCAACATGAACAGAAATGGAAAAGAAAAGAGATATCCTGGGTTTTTCAACATTTAGTAAGGTGACTGAAAACCTTTATGTTTTTGTTTTTTTGTATTGGGTACTTCATACTGAATCAGAAAAAAATGAGAACATGTAATGATGAGAAACAGACCCTTTCAAAAAGATGAGTCAATGAACACTCGGGAGGGAATAATGTGCCAGGAGGAATAATGCAAACTTTCTGAGAAAATAAAGCGAGCTACTGTTTTGCAGTTCATGGAGGATCTTAAAAGGATCTTAAGAACTTCATCAGCGTATCGGTTTGATAATGAGTTTTTTGTTGCTGATGCCATTGCACAGAGTTAAATCAATTGTAATTTATAGAACTCATTATTGCTGGTTGGGAGGTTTTAAGTTTTTATTTATTTGTTTGTTTGTTTTTTATTATTATTACCACGGTTCCCAACAATTTTACTATGGGAGACAATTCCTGACACAACCCTCCTAATTTATCCAGGTCTGAGACTGGCGCTATGTCTGGCCGGAGCAAGGGGGGAAATGCAGGGTTCAGCGTCCCATCCAGGGAGACTCTGGGTCACGGCAGAGCTGGATATCGATCCTCCACCTTCCAGCAGGAGGGTAACAGGCTCCGCCCACGACACCACTTTTATGACACGATTGTAGTTCAGAAGAAAAAAATGCCAAATCAGCCATTTCAACAAGGTGGTAGAGACATTTTTCACAGCAATCCCAGAGTGGCCCAGTGGCCTAATGACAACATGACATTTGTGAAAAGGCACATTTTTGCTTATACGTGTTGACACTCTTGTTGGCAACAAAAATAAATAACTAAAAATGTCACACTCCTAACAAGGAAAAGCCAAATACACAAGATAAATTCATGTAGCAGAAGCACGATTCTTCTTTTTTATTATCTTGATCAGCTTTTTCTTCTGATTTATTCACTTTCTGCTGCAGAGTTTTCCACGGCAGTTTTAGTATCCGTTGTTTTACTTGGGCTAACGTTGTTTAATTCTGTTCATTTTTCATGCATTGACATCTGTGCTTTGTAACTTTAAAAAAAGTACCAATATCACATTTTTGTAAAACCCCTTCTCTTTGATAGCTTAGTTGTTAAATGTACTTTTATTAATTTCTTTTCCATCAGTCATGTTTATTTAACTTTTGAACCACTTCTTTTCTTATTTATTTGAATAAATGAACAGTTAGGGTGACCAGTATAAGGCTTACCCCCGAGGGGTTGTACTTTATTGTATTTGTTTCTTCTTTTTTTGTGCAAATAAATCACATTAAGTTTTACATTTCAAGAGCTACACTTTCTGCTGAAAGTCCTGCATTTGCATCTCAGAGATGGGCAGACTTTGGACAAACCTGTGTACTGCAGTAAGACCAAGAGCAGTCGTGTCTTCACCTCTGAAAAAAACAAATAAAAACAATCCAGTAAGTGACTTGAGCAGCATTATGTCCTCAACTATCACAGCATGATTTATGATAAAAACTCAAACCCTAAAAGTCATGCTGCATAACTTCATTCCAGTTCTTAGCTGTTTATCTTACTATAAAAACCAGCCACGGGCCTAAATACTAGCATAAATCTGCATTTGTTTATACTCCCATCATGCTTCAGGTTACAAAGCAGGAAACCACACTGAATAAAAAAGTCATCCTGAGGAAAGGCAGAAAAAAAAGCGCCGTCCTCGGGGCCAAGCACATTAATAATAACTCTGCTTATTTGTTTTTTCTCAGTTGTGACCACGAGCTCACCTTTCCCAGGACTGTCACGCAGACGGTTTTTCAGTTTCAGCTGTTTGTATCTGTGTGTTTGGTGGCGTGCTTGCGTGCGTTTGTGTTTTCAGCCACTATGCCGACAAACACAGAAATCACACACTTCTGTTGGCAATAAAAAAAACGTCTCACTCAACAAAATATAAAAGGAAGCACACAGAGCGCGGCTCTTTGATTCTCCGCGAGCTTTCAGTCCCAACTCTGCGGCTCCGCTTTATGAATCCCAGGACAGTTTGGGGGTTTACAGTTGACGGGGGAAAAAAAAAAGAAAGTGGAGCAGTTTGTGGGACTGCTTGTACCTAGATGAATTGAACGGTCTCCGTTATTGAGTCTAATAAACATACTTGGGTGCACTGAAGCCAGTTTCATGTACATATTGACTGTGAGCAAGACATGTCTGAAAACTGTGCATTTTTGCACGTTTTCGCCATGTTTAGAGGTCCTCGGGTACATACTGACCTTCGACATATTTAGAAATCGTTTGTGTGAGCGTCTGAACGCTGCTGGGGAGGTTCCATGGATCTTGTTTGACATGAAGGCGTAGCTTCTTGGTGCAGTTTACCCTGGGCTCCATCTCCTGCTGAAACTCTGACAGAAACACAATCATATTTATGTAGATAGTTAAGACAGCACCTCAAAGATGGTTTGAAGTGCAAAATGCGTTTTAATGTCTGGGAAGCACTTGGGAATTCTAGCACAAACAGCGACACATAAGCTAAAGGAGTGGATTAATACTTTTTTCCACTTACAACAAAGCTACAACTGTTAAAGTCAATGAGAATTACAGCATCTGAAAATGGTTTTAATGCTAAATGTAATAAGTATGATCTTAGAGTGTGGTTGAGAGTGATGACTGTGGTAACATGCATGTGGTAACTAGACAACATGTGGTAACTAGACAGTATCAAACCATTATTTAGTTACTCAAAAGGGGTTTTGTACATTTATGTACCTTATGTCGAAGTTTTTTTCTCTCTATGTCTGTCAACCCCAGATAGTCAACCCTAGATTTTTTTTCTTTTTTTATTGGCAAATAATCACCTGTAGACCACCTAGGACCTTGTTTTAGCGATAAAACATGAGCGAAAGAGACTTTCAATCTGTCGGTAAGTCCTTTCAAAGCCACAGAAATGACTTGTGAGATCAGCTGCAGGAATTCTCTGCTTGTTAGATAATCCCAGTTGCTCCGTCATCAACCACACACATTACCGAAGTCGAGAAGGATCCGCTCTGATTGAGGCCTTACGTGCCTCCTGAAGGCATTTATGCTCTTACACACACCCCCACGCAGACAACCCCACAAGCTCCAGCAGAGCTATTTTCAGTCCAAGCCTATCTGCATTCACTTGAGGACAGCTGGAGATGAGAGCAGAATCTGCGTGCCAAATGGGTCGAGGTGTTTGGAGGCTTCAATTATCAAAACATACAGATGAACTGCGCAGTCTGCCATTTTGCTTTAAGCACACATTTTAATGTGTTTAAGTCGCTTTGAAGGGCACGAAGAGTGAGCTTAGTCTGAGGAGAATGCTTGTGTAGTTTATCTAAGAAATGAGTCGAGTCATCAGAAAAACGCTGATGAAAGGGCGCTGTAAGCTGGTTTGTGTTTGTAACGGACTGATAGGGATAGATTTGGCCTTCCCAGCCACATTTCCTGCATTTTCATAAAAGAGATAAAACCTAACAATAGACATTACGATTAAACACCAAGGCCAGGATGAGGTCAGGTGGAAAATAAACAGTAAAAATAAAATAATCAGATAGAGCTTTCACAGGGTCACGTCTTATTTTGAGCAACTGCAATACTCGGCGAAGTTGTGCCGCCTCATGACATGAAAGAAGTGACAGAAAACAGATGAGCAGGAGAGGGAGAGAGTAAATGGCTGGGAATTCTTACTAAGTTCTGTCATCTTTTTTAGTTTTGTTTCCTGGGATCCGGCTACAAGACTTCCTCCCCCTCACATTTCTACAACCACATCTGTGAACACGCGCATTATGCAACAGGAAGTCGCAGCCCCGATGTGTTCTGATCTGTTTCATGTTAGCGTTGACCTTGGGACTCTTTCAAGTCATCCTTCTCCTCTCAGGCCCACATCAACAGTAACGCTCCCAAAAAATACGAAAGAAAATGTTATATTTTGACAGGAAATTGAGAGTTTCAAGTAGAGGTGCAAATTAACATCTAACTTTTCCTAACAGCGAACCGTTGAAATGCACCAGGAGAGGTGTTACCTTGTAATCCTCTTCCAGGTGTGAAGCACTTGGTCTGCTCAAAAGCACGAGCCACCACCGCTCCTCTCAGCATGCTGGTGATTGAGTCCACCTGAGGAAAGCACACGGGTCAAGCTGGTGCGCAGTTTCCCACTGGGCAAGGATTGAGAGTATTTGCAGGGAAGCAAAAACTGCTGCCCACGCTAAACCAACACCTGCTTTTCTTTCTCTTTCTGTAATGCACACACACACGCGGTCCCACGGAGCCCCAGCGAGCACAGTTTGCCGTGGAGTGTGTAAACAAAGCTGAGGAAGCTGGTTTACAATAAAACAAAACAGTCAGGAAGCGGTTGGAAAGCAGAGCAGGGACTGCAAAGCGTGGCGCTTTCTGCTTTTCCACTGTCGATGGAGACGTCCTCACGAAGCTCCTTGTGGGTGATGATGCCTCCATTTGAAACGCACACGCAGCCAAACATAGTCAGCCTTTGCTCTAAAGGTTTCAGAAAGCTTCACACTGTCACAATTTGTCCTTTGTGGGCATAAGGTCAAACAGAAATCCTTCTCTCCATACACACAAGCTTCAATAAAAACCTTGACCTTTAAGAAACAAAAAACTAATCACATGAAAAACATTCACGGCTTGAATTGGCCTGGTACATTCGGGGGAGGAATGCTTGAGGAAACCAGACCTTCACTCTGACCAAAAGCAGACAACAGCAAATTTAAACCCCATCCTCGGGGCTGCAATAAATTTTCTCTGAGACAAAACAGATTTAAGGAATACTCGAAGAAATGCAGCGAACATTTTGGCGCCCAGTAACGTTTACTGACAACAATGTTTAGCTGACTCACCTGGCTGAACAGATGCTCTAGAAAGCTGTGAAGTTTCTTCTGCTTATCATGAGACAGCCACACACTGGAGGGCATCTCATCCCCTGCAGAGGTACCATAACAACCAGTAAGCAGCAGTTACTTTGCCGTGTTAAGAAATATGTGTAATACATGATGTCATATATAGATTTAATGTGTCTCTGCGCCTGTTTGTGTCACAGCAACATCTTACATTCAGCTGAGAAAAATATTTGACAGGGAAAAAAACTGCTTTTCGATCCCAACTATAAATCCAGCTCATATTTGCTGACGAAGGTTAATCATGTTCAATTAGACTAAACTGAAGCATTTTTTTTAATTCTCACCTACTTGAGTTTTAATCACACCCTTCAACTGTGATCATGAGCTGTCATTTATGGGGATAATTTGCCGCATTGTTTTACAGCGGTTTTGGACAGTGGTAGAAAATGTATTCACATCTTTTACAAAAATAAAAGGGTCAAAGCAATGCTTTAAAAGAGGAATGTCTTTATTGAAAATGTTAGGTGGGTAAAAGTGTTGTTATTGCCCCACACAAAAAAAGCCACTTAAAAGGATTTTAATGTTAAAGATTCAGTTAGATGCAATTCATATTTATGCTTGTGTAATAGTATTCAGTGATAATGTAAACTGCCATGGAGCTAGAAGAGGAGGATACTGATAATTGTGTGAATCGTGTTGCACTTGTGCACCTGAGTCCATCTCGTCGCTGTGAACGTAGGAGCTGCAGTGACTGCTGCAGATGCTGCTGAAGGAGGCGATGGAGTTTCTATTGCTGTTACAGTCGCTGATGAAACACAAGAACACGGCTGACATGATGTACTTCAAAGCGCATACAGTATGTGGCGTAGGTCTTTATTTATTTGAAGACCCCTGTGACGGCATCATCTGCAGCTACCTGTATGAGTCTCTGTTGCTGATTGTGTCATGTCCAGAGTCTTCCTGTTCGTCTCCTGCCACATTAAAGCACACCTTCTTCCCGTTCCTCTCACCCCTCTCCCCTTCACTCTCTGCAGAAATGTAGCTCTCTGGGGTCCTGACCTCTGACGCAGGAGGGTAAGTGATGGAGGAGAGAAGGCTAATGGTGACCGAAAGGAAGGAAGGAAATGGAAAAAAATTAGTTAACACAAAACAGCGTGATTAAAAACAGCCTGCTTACACGCGTCCCAGCACTCATACATGCAGTATGTACAGTATGCACTTGAATCCATGGAAATGTAATGGGCTCCAATGGCTAACCGAGTGGGCCAAACAAAACCCCAGCATGTTTGTGCTCGACTTCCATAAAGCAGCTTCAGATAGTCAGCGGTCAGCATCGTATGTAAAGGTTGAGGCGGGTAGTCAGGTGCAGCTGTGTCAACACGCTGCAGCACTGAATAGATAGATTAGCATTGGCTCGCGCTCTGTTAGACGGCTAACAGAGGAGCAGGAAGAGGGTGGACAGGATATTTTCACAGTTGCAGCAACACATGGTGGTGTTTAAAGCCATATCCCAATAAATGCTCGGCCGGGAGTTTTTTTGATCTTTCCCCCATGCGCTCACTCTAACACGCGATGTCTATTTATATTTCAGACTCATTTTAATTTGAGGCTGCTTACATTTTCCATTACATCATACCATCCGTTGGCCTTCAAGACATTTCAAAGTGGAGACAAAGTGGATGCCGTCCTCATGCCGGTCATTTTTACATCTCCGAAACTCTCCCGGTTTATCTCTCTCAACTGACCCCCTTTCTACGCGTCTGCAGCCTGACAGGGCTGCCAAGCTGCCCTCATTATGGTTCAGTCCAAGAGCAACTACAATACCTCTCCAGAGCAAAGTGGCATTCCATCACCATGGTGAAGTTCTCCTGGCTCTGTGATTGGCTGCTGGTTAATAAAGAAGTTAGCCCAGATTGAAACTTTTGGGGTTCAAACTATTGGAGGGGTTACTGCAGAATAACAATCACTGGAAGTCCAAAGAGAGAGGAAAACAGGAAAAAAAAACAAAAACAGGAGAATGAGGGGAGGCCAAACAACAACACAGCTGATTGCAACAAATTTTAATCTCTCACAGGAAGCTCTTTAACCTACTTGAACACATTACAATGAATCATTAGACTTCAGTCGCCTTGATTGCATCTTGAAGGGAATCTGCGTTACAAACCTCCAGATAAGGTGAACTAATGATATTAATACATTTGCATAAAACTTCAATCTAAATTGAAGTAAATCAAGTCTGAGCCCCTTAAAGCTTCAAATTGCTGCCAGTTCCTGTAATTCTGATGTGCATCCAATAAGGAAAATATATATAAATGGAAGAGTAAAGTGAGAAAGTTTGGAATTTGATCCAGGAAGGGAGGAGGCCCCGATATGAAGCGCGTCACCAGTTATGTCATGTCGCAGATGTGACCCCTTTTCTCTGGCCCTCAGACAAAGGTTCACAGGTCAGATCAGCCAAGAAATTATATAATGTCAAGCTACCTCCGTTTTTTTCCCCTTTCCTAAATTATTAGAAGAATATTTCTAATCTGTCTTGAATGTCCGCAGACTTCCTCTCTTGACATTGGGAATGGAGGAAAAGGGTCATGTTTTACATAACACACAAAACAGCCACTTCAGTTTATTATTATATCATTGAAATATGGGCTATCAGAACTGATCACACCCTAAACAGAAAAAGGAAGGGAGGCAGAGAAGGAAGAACTTCTGTGTCTATGTATGCAGCTGGCTGTGGAGATACTAAAACAGGAACATTAGAGCTTTAAACACAACCAGGAGACCCAGGAGACCCAGGAGAAAGAGGTGCCGGATCTCTGTAGTAGCAGAAGTTGTAATGACGCTTGGCCACTCAGTGAACAAGATAATATCCAAACGAATCCAATGTAGAGCAAAGAAAAGCTTAACACTCCCACAGAGTTCAAATCAATCCTTTCGGACGGGGACTAGCAAGCTGATTAGTTTCTGTGCTGCGAGACCCTCATGCCCACCCTTGCAGCTTCCCCTTAACAAGCTCTTGAAGTGTGCATAGTCTAAATTTGATCAAGCATGGCATGGTAAAGGTCATTATCGCCTCACTAGATGTGCCATGGACAATTCAAGGATGCCAGTGAGCTAATTGGCAGAGAAAGGAGCGTGACAAAATTTGTGCAAACTCAGTCATTTCCAGCCTCGCTGTTGACTGATCTCATTATTACCACAGAGAGGTGACAGCTCCACTCCATCCAACAACTTTTACTGCTACCCTCCAAATTGACATTTTAATCAGTGAGCAATCCACAAAGTATTTCCAACAAGTGTCCTTGTTGGTGCTTTACAGGCATTGATCATCAGTGGTCCACCGAAGGAGTGTGGCTTTTCCAGAGGGCATCTGGATTAATGTCACACCCTCATTTAGTCAAGTCTTATTTCCTGCTTTTTGTATGTGGAGGCTGGACTGGAGCAGAATTTCCCATTTGTTTTCTGTTTTATGCACTGTCTCCAAACAATGAAAAGTACACGCATGCCAAACACACACACACACACAAAAATCCCATTGAATGCAACACGGTCCAGTGATAAACAAGCAAACCAACGCATAGTTTAAAATACCAAACCCAAGTAAAGTGTGAAAAACAATTCTTGAGCACATTTATATGTTGATGATGTAAAGTACTATCTATCTCACATGCAAAGCATGCATGCACAGGTGTTGGAGTAATGACCAAAATGTATGCCCAACAAGTACCAGATGGAGCGCTTTGACCTCACAGGCTGCTAAAGTTACAGCTTGTTGTGATAAGCAAGCTGCTTTCAAAGTACACTGCAAATTATTTTTTTCCCCAGTTATAAACAAAAAAAATGATCTTATGTGTATAGAATGAATACATTAATTACAAAAAATTATTTCTAATTAGTTTCTGCTGGGATTTAGCTTTTTCAGGGCAATTAATGTTATGACTGTTAGTTTCCTTACAGATAACACATGTAGTGGAGGTATGCTCATGTGGGACGCACATATGACCACTCACTCATGAATATGACCTCCATGCGTCTCCATCTCCTTGACAACAGCAGTAAGCTTGTACAAAAGTTTCTGATAAGCATCCAGGGTGAGCAGGTCTTCTTCCCTGAGCAGGAAACGAAGTCCATGGCCCTCCGTCCGGCCCAGGCTATGGCCAGATGGCGCAGCCATAGTTGTGATGGTGTGCTGAACGTTCACCATCGGGTTCAGCTTCCCTGAACACGAAACCCATGACATCAGTAAGAATACGGAGCTCTGATGGTAGATGTGAATGTAAAGTAAATCTCCTTCGCTCCTCTACTCACCCTGCTCGGCACCGCTGCACCCGCCTTTCTCGAGAACGTTCTTCCTTTTGTCCAGCTGCACGCCGAAGGCACTGCCCAGAGAGGTTGTGGTCTTGGGGTAGGACACTTCCATCACGTTGACGTGGCAGTTTGTGGGGCAGAAGTCGCTGCTGTGGAGAGGAGACACCTTGGCTTTGGCCTGCTTGAAGGTTGGCCACGCTCTGTTCTTGAGTACCCGAGAAAACTGAGACAAAGAAGACAAGAGGTACCAAAGCTTAGTAACTACAGCATGGGAACGCCACCCTTTCATACACCTGACAGGTGGAGGATAAATGTGTGGTCAATAATTTTCAAAATAAGGGACTTAAAGGATTCAAGACTTCGAATCCATGATTAATTTAGCTAAGTGTTCTTCAGACACACTGTATACTAAAAGGGTCCAAGAGCAAAATATCTGTTAAAAAATAAAAAAAAGAGGATGTGGGGGCACTTTGTTTTACATATACAGGACAGCAGCCAGCCAGAGAAGAAAAACAAGAACATCCATTACTGTACAGTTTTAACATTCCTCTTTTTTATGTGGCACCTCAAACACTCAAACCCGATCAAAGTTTCTAGACAGACTTGTGTGATTATCATTGCTCGCATATGTGAAAAAGCCCAGACCCCAGCACAACCCCCCATGATTTTAACTGAAATAAATGAAATTGAAACACAGAGCGGCAGCTCATAACATCGTGTTGTAATCATGATTTTTTTTCTTCGTGTGAAACTTCAACGACAACAAAGAAGAAGGGTGTATTTATCCTTTTCTAGCATAATATCAAACACATTTTCAGCAGAGAAACAAGTGAATTTCAGATATAATTTCTACTATGTTCACTGTTAAATGAAGGAAAAACTCTTGAGATGGCCCAACTGTCAGCCTTGAACAGGATATGTGACTCCACCCAGCTCAGCTATGCAACAAAATTTCCTTAACCCACTCAAAGGTAGAAACTCTTAGTAAAACAGAATATTTTGGAAGTTGGTAAGCTTTGCTTAAATCCATTGTAAATTGTTGGGACTGTCCTTGAACTCCTAATCGCAGAGCCTGCATCCTGTCTTGTATATTTATAGCAGATGCTTTAAACCATCAGTTTTTACCAACTTGGGCTAACAGACAACACAAGCATAAAATAACGTACTCTACATTTTCTCAATAAGGGACTTAACCCAAGCATCTCCCCTAATTTCTTTCTTGATAAACCTGAGTATAGTGATGCACCAAAAGACCTGATGGGCACTAAAGGCTGAGGAATCACCTGAACATCTGTCTCTGGGTTCTCCGGGACTATTATTTCCATGCCCCAAGTCAGCATCTCCTCTTCTAATCAACCTCTGGTCTTTCTTCCTGGACTTCTCAGCTTTCATATTTTCTCTCTCTTCATTTCTTGCCCCTTCTCTCTCCACCTCCTCTCGCTCTCTCTCTAGAGGTCTGAGGAGGAATGCTCTATTGGATGAGGGAATATTACACAACAAAAGTCCTAGCTGGGGCTGTGCAGGGATATTTATAAGTGGTAATTAATCCAAGCCCCCCTCAGATGCTGGGTCAGATCGTTTCCCCTCTTTCTCACGCACACTTGCACGTACTGCATATAGACACATGTTTGCAGATGTGAAAAAGAAAGTAATAAAAAATGTTTGTCAGTGACTAGCTTTAACTACAGAGGTATTCAAATCTTTTGAGTAAATACTTCTTGCAGTTCAGTGAGAACTGGTGACATTTTTGCAGAGCAGCTGGGTGACAGCTGTGGTTCGGGGGTCACCTTGTTTTACTGGTTGTCTTGACATAAACAAAGCCAGAGCTATGAGAAAACAAGTTTCTATCCAGCCTTTCTACGCATTTGGCGTTCTCTTCTCCTGCTCGGGTCTGAAGTTTTACAGGAGAGTAAACTAAGTCATACAGAGTGGAAGTCAACATCATTCTGTGTCTACGTTGTACCGTGGCTCACAACACTGCACAAATGCACAAAAGGCATCTACGAAGCAAAAAGCACAAAAATAAAAACTACAAAAATGTCTTTTTCTTTTACAAACCCCAACAACAGAACAAGAAACATGACATTTTAGATTATATTTGGAACCGCATCTCAAATTATGCAAACATGAAAATTATTCAGCAGATTCACTCCACTGTTGTCGGAAGACAGACTCAATGCCTACAGTTCTTGTTCCTTTCACATAATGCCCATCTTGGATTGAGGAAAATGGGAATCTAATTATGATAATTCTGCAAAATCCCCTGAATCATCACCAGTTTGTTTTGTTAGTCACATTCACAGAATTTCTAAAGCATTTATAAATGTATTAAAGCAGGAAGTGTGTAAATCCAGGTTTAGGATGCTGAAATAGAGGGGAGTGGGAAAAAGACAAGCTAAATAAAAATCCTAGTCCCTGTAAATAAAGTTCTTGTGACTGAAAGTCAGCTTTAGATGATATGACATAAAACTAAAAACGCTCTGTGTTACTGTTCTGATTGTGATGGCTCGATATTTATATGATTATTTATTTATTTCATACACATGTATTTACTAAATGCTCCAGTTGTGCAAAAATATACAAATGTCACTTACAATCAAGAGACAGAGCATCCAGAGAATAGAGAATACCCCTTTT
>JAOWBL010000013.1:7860829-7911951 GCA_028564865.1 Zenarchopterus dispar
TCACCATTCACGACAGGGCTCCTAGAACAGGCTCAAAAAGTGGAATTTCCTACCTAAACTTCTGTTGTACAGATGTATGTATTATGCTTTTGGGTTTGCCCTTTTCCTTCATTGTGTTATATTGATTTTTTTTTTTCATCTAGGAGCTCTATAAAGTCACAAAGCCCACACCAACGGGATTTCTTTCATTCCCAAGTCAGGGTTCTGCTCTTGAACTCCCTGAGGCCTGAATTTGGCAGGCGAGGCTTTTTTTTTTTTTTTTTTTTTTAAATGTCTGTCCACAGCACGAGCAAACAACATAACATTAGCAAGCAGTCGCTCCACACCTCAGGGTTCCTTACCAGTCAGAAGCCACTGTGAACTTTTTAAAATCTTTTTAGGGGTGAGGGCTAAAGTTGAGAAAATAATTAAAACAGTCGCATTTCAGAAAGAAAGTGAAGTGTTGCAGTGATGTAACAGCAAAGAAAAAAATACTCTTTGAACCTTTGAATTCTTTAATCTTTGAAGTATTAAAACCTCAACTTTTAGACCTCCCCAAGCACAATAATGAGTTGATGATTTCATGTGCACAAAACTGGCTTTTTGAGATGATCAAATCTTGCACAAAGAAAAAGAACTCTTTAAATGAATTTATACTTAGATGACCATTTCCCTTTCTTAAAGGACGCTGTAAATGCTAGTCCAGCTGACCCTTGTTTTGTTTTGTTTTTTCCCCTTGTTCAGGCTGTAACAGAAAGTAAACCATTACAATCATTAATTAGAACTACGCCTACAGGCATATATAGCATGGTGTCCTGACTATGGAATGCCTCAAGGGCGTGTTTCAACCTCTGGCAGCAAGTGTGCGCTTGGAAAAAAAAAGTAGAGGCACTTTAATTTCACAGGAATCCAAGCTAAAATACTCCTGTCGCCCTGGATTTCAGAGCGAGCCTTCCCGCCTGTGGTGCAGAACACCCACGAATTTCTGCACTGCAGCCTTCATCACATGTTTATCCTCCTGCTTTTTCTCCATCCCCAAACCCTTCCATCTCTCCCCAAACGCTACCGCCTATCTAAGTCCGCTGGGAAGCAAATGAGGGCTTCTACAAATATAAATGATAATCAGCGGCTACGAGAGGCCAAGAGACACAAGCACAGGAGTTCACAAGGACCAGCAGCAGTGGAGTCCCGAGGTTACGCAACCAGAGATGTTGAGGAAAAATGCTCATAGGTAAACTTGGTTGGAAATCCAATAATAAACTTACACCAGCTCTTGCCAATAAATAAGTTATGAACTTTCTGCCGTGGGGGTTTATATTTTTCAACCCCGGCTGCCAGGATTCCTGACGTAGACATGAAGCTCTGAAAGCGGATGGACATAAAAACAGAGAGGAAACCCAACTGAAGTGATAGTGTTTCACTGCTCACCTGTGCCATCATCCACATTCTCCACCTCCATCACCTCGGTGTTGATTCTCCCTCTGAACAGGTAGCGAGGAGCCTCGCTGGATGCTTTGCTGTTTTTCAAACGCCTTCGTCAAAGAGAAAAGCAGCCACGTGAAAAAAAAATCAACAAGTTTTATCGTTATCTGCTCTGGTCACACTGATCCAGAGCAAAGCAGAAATTGGTTTCGGTTCAGATTGTCATTCACATCTGAAGTTTAATATTAATCCAAGACATACCCGTAAAAAGCTCTACTGGATAGTCATGTCCTGATCAGATGGGGTTTTTTTTGTTTGTTTGTTTGTTTTGTTTTGTTTTGGTGAACAGGATATGAACAGCAAGTTCCTATCGAGTTTTCTTTTTCTTTTTTTTTTTACAAACTGAACCATCACAAGATTTGCCAAAAAAAAAAAAAAAGCACCAGGAGTTACCGTGGTAAACACACAAAGAACGATATTGTGCAAGTAAACAGCTCTTCATATATACCAAATTGTAGTAAGCAAAGATCTCATATTTAGAATAACATAAAATTAAAATGAGTCATTAAAACCTGTACATTTTAAAGGTTTTAGATGAGTTTCAGATGACAACATCCATACGCACAAGCAGAGCAATAGCGATCAAGTTTATTTTAATGAATGGAGATTAAATGAGGAAATGAATCTGATTCAGAGGCAGTGGTGCTGGATCAGTGGGTAAGGCTGATTATCTTCCAACTGGACAATTGGTGGATTAATCTAAAAAAAAGTACAAATGTGTGTGCAAGACACTGAAGCATGCCTTACATGTTAAATATTACTATTATAACAGAAGTGTTGAAATGTATGTGTTTGCGCGAAAGGGTAAATAAAACACTCAGTGTAAAACTAGGATGGGGTTAAGAGGTGCTCCAGTATATAAAAGAGCATTTTATCATCGCTTTTCCTTTTTGTCTCTACAGTAAAATAAATGTGCTCATTGTGCACCTGACAGCAGCACAATGAACACAGAACATAAGGTCAAACAAAAGCAGATGACATAGGGAAAGCTGGTGGATAAAAAGGAGGAGGCAGCAGCCTATCAGTGGCTCAGTATGAGCAACGGAATAAAAAGCAGAATAGCCTTGTCATCAAGCGTACTGCCGGCACAAAAAAAAAACAACAACAACAACAGGCAATCAGCAAGAACTTCTTGATTTAACTTGAACTGATTACTTCGGGTCTTATGTTATCAGGTGCATTGTTTCAGAGTGTAATTTCAAATAAAACGCTGCAGAGAAAACAGCTCATGTTCAGCGACAGTTTTCAATCTCCTTGATTTAAAACACAGGAAAAAAATGCATTTCTACATGTTTCTTCTCTGTACTCGCTCATAAAAAGATGAAATGTTTCCCAGAGTACACGACTCCATTTTCTTGACAAGAAAAAAAAAAGTCAAAGAACTGCTGCAATGAATTATTTATCAAACCTCTGCTCTGCTGGAGTGCAAACAGAAATGGGAAATTGTAAATTAGAATAAACAATATTTCCCCTCTGTCTGAAAAACACACAACCTAACAAGGAGGTAAAATCATCTGGTGGCTTGTGGTGTAAGGAGAGGGAGAAGAGAACAGAGTGCATGAAATGAAAAGATGAGAGAGGCACCTGTTTTTCTTCTTGCAGTAGACCAGAAGCTTGTCAAACAAGAAGAAAATCCTCTCCTGTATGTTTCCAGCTGAAATCTTCAGCAAGACCCCCTGCTTTAGCATCTCCGTGCAGGTATCTGTGATGTTGGAGCCCTGGAGATGGAGACGGGGGTCAAACACGAATAAAACAGAGAAAATTAAGAAGAGATTCCTGGATGTAGATGGCACAGGGAATAATATTGTGTGTGGGAAGCTCAAACTGAATGTAATTTCTTATATCTGCACACAACTGTACATCTAAATGGAAGAACTCCCTTTGCTAGAGAGTTTTTACAAATGATTTCTCTGCGAGTGTTCAGATGCGGAGTCTGAGCCGGAGGAGGAATACCAGAGCCCAGCCTTTCCTGTTCCCTCTCTCAGGGGTCTGTGAAAACACTCTCTGTTTCCTCGGAGCAGATTGCTGTGGGACTTTAAAACACGGGCTGGTTAATAGCTTCTATAGAATAACATCCCGTCCAGTCAGTGTACGTGTTGCATTGTTGCGCCTGGTCACCACATTGGTTGGAGTTTCTATTCCAAGTGATAAAGTGTGCTGTCTCTTTCCCTTGACTCGCCTGCTCTGGGAATTTATGTACCCCGTTTGATCAGCTTCTAAGAGCTAAAAATAACTCCCATGCACACAGAGGCGGAAAATGTGCTAAGCATTTCCTCATGCTGGAGACATCGGCGGGCCAGAACCTATTGCACTTTTTCCTTCTTTCTCTCCTCGCCCTTTCTCCTCCCTTCCCTACTTAGGATCAGTTCTCACTTTTCCTCGCCTACTCTGTTCCTTTATGTCTTTCATTCCTTCCTCCACACTTTTTCAGACTCTCTGAAGACCCTGGAGCAGATGTTAAGCTAATCTGCGGCAGGTGAATGTGTGCACACCAGGTGCAGACACCTATCTTGATCACTTGAAGGGGCCTTCGGCGACATCCCACCACTCAAGACGGCAAACTGGATTTCCTTAATGGCAGGACTGACCTTTGTCTTTCTTTGTTTGCAATGAAACTTAAAAAGGGGGACAATATGAAAGAAAGCACACTGTCCAGCTGGCTTGTTGCATCTTTTTAAGACTGTAGCTTCCAGTTGCATTTCAAATTAATCTTGTATTAGCCAAAGCTTCACTGAGCAACACTTGAAACCCTTGTCATCCAAATTTCTGTGCTTTGCTTTTAAAAGTCAGACAACTGTCAGACACAACAACTGCAGAGCCGGATAAAGAATTATTTATGACAAAGCAGAACATAGTGAAGGAAAGGATGAGAGGCTTTTTGCTCATAAAGAAACCAAATCAAGCAAACCCGACAACACAAGTGGAATTTCAGAAGACTAATTAAAAAAAGAGAAAGAGAACAGAAAGTGAAATGAAAGCCCAGTTGGAAACTATTAAATTTGAGTCTAAAATTACGGCATTACAGCAGAAAACAGACACAAGCAACACCAACCAACTGGCAATCACCGCCCTGACAAATGCTGGCAGTCGTCATCACTATGGTGACCGCGGCAGGCCATGGCCCCGTCTCTCAAATGTCATGTATCCAAAAGCTTCCAGGAGGCCCTGAGTGTGGCCAGCAGCGGAGCGGGTCTGCGCCAATGAGCAATCACACCAGATAGAGGACCAGGAATGGAAATCTCCTCCTCATTCCTCCATCGTTCTGCTCCCACACAGAAAAAACTAAATACAATCATCTCTTAGTTCTCTCTTTCCTTTTCCAGCCTTTAACCTATCTCCATCTTCATTTTATTTCATTTGAAGGTGCAGAGCCTGGTGTGCAGCAGTCAAAAGCGCCCAGCAACAGGATGAGCTAATGCTTGCAATTAATAAAAGTGCAGAGGGAAAACCACATAGTAGCAAGAGCCAGGAATATGTCGTGTAAAGGATGTCACCCCACCCAGTACAGAGCTTTCCGAATGAACTTTTCTTAGATTTCAGCGGCTATAAACATCTAAAATTTGAAATAGCTGCTTTATGACTCCATTTCAAATTAAATTTAAAAAACATTTTTAAACAGAAATTACAGAAATTCTTTGAATTCTTTGGTGAGTTTTGATTTGAACGAATTAAAGATAAGGTTTTAGTCATCATAAAAGCTGACCAAATCATTTTTCTACACTATATTTTACTCTGAAGCTCACAAATATGCCCAGCTGATCCTAAAACACCACTGTAGTGTTGTCAGAGACCCTAAAACAACACATTAAGAAAACTAGAACATCTCGATCACGGAAGGAAGTCTAATCACGCTGGGCTGTATCTTGTCTAGCTCATATCTGGGCTGAAAGCCTGTTTTCTCTCAAGTAACAGCACTGAGGCTGCATCAACACAGGGTCTCTTTGTCTGAGTATTTCAGGAAGCCTTCGTTAAATCAAGCCAGTATCTGAACCACCATCGCTGGTCCTGCTGACCCAGTCTTGAGGTTTCTGATAACATTAGAAGAAAACTCATTTAAAAAAAAGACACCCTGCACATGCAGAATTACAGTCTGGCTGTGATGACGAGGAGATCGGTCACCGCCGAGTGTCACGGCTCTGACTGCAGAGCACAGGAAAGCTTAAAAGGCTACAAGAGTCAGACCGCTTGGAATTCACAAGTATAAGTAGCTTTTAATAAGTCATGACTTTGAGCTTTGGTAAAAAAAAGCTCATGTGTGAGTCTGAGGGAAAAAAAACAAAACAACAACAGAGCAAGAAATCTAAACAACTATATACCATTAACTATTCCGATTAAATTAAAGGATGAAAACACAATGAAAAGGTCTGAATATGCCCCACCTCCCAGCCTTCGATGTGGGACTGCCACTCCTCCAAAACCTCCAACTTTTCCATCTGCCTTTTAGCTTCGTTGATGCTGGAGCAAACAGACTTCATCACCTGCAGAGACTCCTGGACATGGGCGTAGTCATTGTGCTTCTTAGGGGTCCTCTTGAGCAGCTCCTTGCAATGCAAAATGAATGGTGAAGTGCATTAATTTACGTGCAGATGAGCACATCTTGTGCTGAAACATAATTTAAGCGAGGCATGAAGAACCTGAAACTCTGCTCCACTGGCTCTCTATTTCAGTGTTGCTGCATGTTATTGTTTAGCTCGAGTGGCAGGAATCTCCAAGTCTAAACACAGTGTTTCAGCTTGTCAGCCACCACAAGGCTGATTTACACTCTTCTGGCTATATCTGAAGCTGCTGGTGGCTATCTAGGCGACTTCGTGGAGAGAAGGAAGGTCTGGCAGCTGGAAACCTTCAACTGACGGAGCATCGGGTTACCCCGTTCTTATTATTATCATAACATCTCTGCGGACATGCTGGTGACTGTTTTGATAACGCCGGAGTGAATTAATAGATCAAAACAAGATAAATGAGATGGGACAGATCAAAACACCAACTCAGACTTTGAAAATGTATCGCATTTCACTCACACTGGAAAGAGGAAACATTTTAAACTACTGGGAGCGCAGGTATGAATGAGCTCAGTCAAAAGTGTCTGAACGTACAGCTGTGCAGGGCAGGTGATGACCAGTCTAGAGAAGTCAAGCAGAAATGCCCCAGAATACGAGGCAGGCATTTCAATAGCCAAGGAGAGGTTGATGTGAAGAGGACAGGACAGCGCTGACTAATGACTGAGATGGAGAAGAGGAAGCTGCCTTACAGCTGTGACGTGTGGAGGTGATTGCTCTGCAGCACATTGACTGAATGCATAAAAAGCATACTCACTCTGAGCAGCAGCGGGTACTTGCAAATCCTCTGAATAGGAGCTACCAAGTAACCTTCAAGTGGGACCTCCGTGTTTTTCCTGCCTCCCAGCAACATGCAGTTCTGGAGGAGAGGAGGTTAAACATTAGCCGCATCTGTGAGGCTGCAAGGCTCACTGTTACCCATTAATAGTCCAACATTCCTTGCCTTTTCAGTAACTGTAAATAAAATGTAGTAACTGGTCAGAGATTTGTGCTACAATAAACACATCATGCTTCAAAGGGGTTTATCAAAAGAATTCATTTTTTATAGATAGGATGTTGTGTGAACAGAAATGTCATCGTGCTCAGTCACAAGTGAGAGGTTATGATGTTGGATCTACTGTTTGTGTGAAGAAGTTAACACTTTGCAAGATATTTCATCACTATTGTGTGGTAGCATAAGGTTTTAGATGTGTTAAGATCACAAACATGAGGCTGCAGGGACTGCAGAAGTCGTTCAGATGGGAACATGCCAGTTAGGCGGAAAAGAAAAAATAAAACTATCAGGTGTTTGAATCTGAAGCCGCATTGAAAGGAAAGCGGCACAGACTTTTGATTTGTTCACGTGGAACAGGAACATCACTGGACATTAACTCAAACACGTCATGTTGTGAGATTCTTGCTTCTTGACACTGAAGTCAAACAGCTCTTATGTTCCCTGACAACTCAGGAAGGAACGTCTGTCTGATGTCTTTAACATGATTCACAAAGTCTGGGATACACACTTGTTTTTCTTTCATTTTTTTTTCCGTTTGTTTAACAAACAGAACTTGTCTCTACTGGAGGCTCTGAACACACATAGTAACACTAACAAGAATAGGTGAAAAATGGGAAAAAGAAAAACAGGAGCACAAAATGAGTAAATGTATTCCTCTTATATGAGTGACTCCGGACCTTATCCCTCCAGAATGGTTAGTTGAGTGATGCAGATCTGTAACGAAATCATCATAGATTTGTTGCTTTGTTATGTAATTGTTGAACAGTGATCAATAAATGTTATTTTGTATCTGTGCCTGTGACCCCGCCTCCCTCCCCTCCATGAGAAGCAGAAGGCAGTTGAGTCAGTCTTCCCTACATGCCAGTCTCCCATTGGCAGACTCCAAACTGGGTCCAGCCTTCCCTGGTTGCACCAGATGGCTCAAACAGATCTATTTAGTAGGAATACATTTTTCTTTTCATCTGCTTGAGTCATCTCATGTAAATTCCTCTCCCTTTTTTTTCCAATACAGCAATATGCAGCCCAGAAAGTATGCACAAGGTTTTATGGTAATATATGAGCAGAAGTGGTGGCTTGATCATCCCTAACAAACACTAAGCAATTACTGTGGTCTTCACTTGACAAAAGTGACCCTTACCTCCATGCAGTTTAAAGTTAAGAGGTCAACTGGTAATCGTTCGCACTTTCCATTTCACCTGCAATTTAGCCAAGGTGCTCGTGAATTACAGTGGAAATGAAAACACTAAAACAGACTTTGGAGCAGTCAGCAGGTTAAAGGTTTACAAGAGGTTAGTGGAGTATCCCCAGCCTGGATACTACGGGACTCAGGAGGTGACCTGGGGTTTAGTAACACATCATCTGTTGCAGATTGGGAGGTAACAAGAGATCCAAATGGTCCCGTCAAAGGGCAGGTCACTTAAGTGTCAAGACTCTAAATCACTGCCTATTATTATCTTACCCTATTCTGGCTGCTGAAAACAAACAAACAAAAAAAGGGGTATACTATCAGCAAATTAAACACACAGATCTCACTGCCTCACTTTTTGGATGATTTGTATGTTTTAACTCTTATTCCATCAATTGCAATCAGTTACAAAAAGGTCACATGCTTGCTAATGAAAGCAGCTGATCAATGCATGTTAAGTCTGGGGTCTGCAAGAGGCACTACAGATCTCTGTTTCTCTTCAGGCTGAAGAATATGGTGGGATGCATAATAAATGTCACAGTCTACAAGGAAAAAGTTAAAAGTATGCATGGTGGGTAAAGAAAAAAAACTGGCTGGGGAGAGCTTTGCAGCAACGGAGGAGTCAGAGGTTCTCCACCCTGAGTGAGTGAGCGGTGAGGATGTAGTCATCGTTTGTTCAAGCAATATGATGCGCCCCAGTGGAAGAACATTTTCAAAGAACAGCTATGAACAGGACGAAGGAGTCCACCCACACGTGGGGAAGAGTCACATGAGCGCTCCAGACACACTGGAACATCGAGTACAAGGTTTGACGATGTTCAGCTGCCACGTGTGTGACTGTGTGAGCTCCTGTAAGTCCACTTTTGATCTCTTGTAAAGCCAGCTTGAACAATGGCATTTGGAAACAGTGTGAAGCAAACTCAGGTTTTTGGGTTTTTTTATTTGTAGGGTTTTAGTTTTTAGAATTGAACTTGATTAGAGAAGTTAGATGCATGTTTCAGGTAATGCATGAAAGAGAGGTTAAAAGTCCCTTCTCACCAGTAAACACGTCCTGACGCTCCTGATCTTATTGAGCTCCAGCAGCAGCCTCTGGGCCTTCTCGTGATTCCCGCAGTATTCATCATAAATCTGAAAACGGCTCCTCTGCATGAGACAGATAAAGTCAAGGTGAGAAGGAAGAGAGGGAACAAAACACAGACAGTATGACAAAAAGGGCAACAAACAACGGGAAAAGAGAGGACAACATTAAGATATAAACTACAGGCCTACATCCTACCTTATACTTGAAGCAATTTATTCTGACAAAAACAAGCACACTATTTTCCTTTGCCTCTGACCAGCTTTTCCAAAAAGTTCTACATAACTTATTTTTTGTGATATTTTCCAGACAGAAAAACAAGAAAAGACCAAATAGCAAAATAAAAATAACATGGATTTCCTTGAAAAGAAAAGCTTCACGAGACCCAGCAAAACCTCATTAAGTCCACTCCAAACACAAATTTGGCCCTTGAAGCTATATCTTATTCACTCTCCAGCTCCTATTAGGTCTCACTAATCACTAATTTTTAATTTTAAGCTGGAAATCAGTGAAGTGGCTCAGATGATTTAAGAAAGGTTTTTAAAAATTGAAAAATAAGAGTGTTTCGTATTGGTTTAATTTTTTAAAGAGTTTATACTTCTAATTATTTTAACATCCTCGCAGCAGAAGTTTATTTGTGTATTGTTAATATCATCAGGTCCTGCAGAAAATTACTTGAAACAAAATATGGTTTTAGACAGAAAAATGAGAGAACTGAACAGAGACCAGAGCAGATGTAAACATAATGATGAAATCTATAATAAGATATAATACATAATGCATGTGGTATGTATTTTTCTGTGTATGTGAAGGGGGATCTCTGACATCCTGTCATCTGCCTCACAGCCAGCAACTTTCCACCAAAGCTATTCGTAAGAAGTTCATGCTCCATCGTCTTCGAGAAGCAACACTGAGACCAGACCGCACAGCCTGTAAATCACTCACAACGGCAGCAAAAATAGTTCCCAACCTTCGGCTACGCTGCTGCTCCTCAGCTTGGATGATGCGAAGACGAACAACCATCACAACAGGCTGAGGGTCTTGCAAAAACACAACACTGTGATGAACGAAACACCATGTTGTTGACTCATGCTTTCTAAGAAGTCGGATTACGAAGCCTTACTCTGTTTTTCTGTTGCCTCGGGATCGATTTCCCTGTAATCCAAAGGGAGGAGCAGAGTCGGGATGAAGCAGAGCCCAAACCTGAATCACAGAGCAGTCCACCGTCCAGCTGGCTTACTCTAACGTGGTAAAGTGTTACTCTTTCTTAGAAATTCAATAGCGCCAACAAAACACTACAGTTAGGGAAAGTTTGACAAAGCTGCAGAATAAGGGAAGTGAGTCCACTTTGTTTGATTTTCCTCTGCGGAGTGATCACTTATGACTGAATTATGGCCGTGAGTCATGAGTTTTCAGTTTTGCTTTGAAGCGTATCCCATTCTCTCAATGAAATCATCTCATCATAGGCCTGACCATGCCATCTGTGCTGCTAGAACATCTTTCTTTCACCTACGCCAAGAGCAGCGAGCCACAACTGACACAGAAGTTGCTTCAAGTCCAACAGAAGGAGGGTTAGATTTATTGAACTTTGAATCCTATTACATGCCAGTGAGCCTCCAGGCTCTGCATCAAAGACATGTGATACATAGTGCTGGAGATCGGTATACCAGAGCCACATCAAGCATATCAAACATGTGCACCGTCTCATCATGAGTTATCCAGAAGACGAATTGACAACATGTGGAGCGGCTCGTCCTTCTCAGGAGTACCGGTGGGCCAAGCTGTGCATTTGAACTCTGCAGAGGAATTTTTCAGATTTGTAGGTCACAGCTAGCAAAGGATTATCACGAGAAGAGATTGCATCGTTGGATAAGACATAATCAAAGGTGTTGACATGATGGGACGCATGAATAGCAAACGTTTGCACAAAAGCCACTCACAAAGTGCAAGAAGCAGCGTCCGATTTCATGGTGAGCGTGGGGGTCAGGCTGCAGCAGCTCTTCCACCATGAGCAGGAAGTCTTTGTGGACTGCAAGAATCTCCTCGATGTTGGAGAACAAAACCTGCAAGAAAAAATAAAAACACTTGTACATTCTGCTCTCTCATCCTTTGCAGTTCTTAAATCAATACTTTGGCAAACACTTCTTTTTCTTGCGGTGAGTGGTGGAAGATGAATGAGCATTTAAAGCCGCAGAATGAAGACTGAGGTTTCTTTTTAATGAGCCCCCTACATGAGAGGTCTTTGATATATAAATTTGAAACAGTATTAGAGATACTTAAACAGCAAAGCTAAAAAAAGAACCCTGTTTTTAAAAGCTGTCATGTAAAAACTTAGCCCTCATTTTGGGTTGACTTCTACCCTTATTTATGTCCTTTTTGTGGTGACATTAAAGGGAGAAACTATGGCCTGATGCTAAATGAAGAAAACATCTAGGGAAATAAAAGCGAAGCATGAAAACCAGGGGACTTTCATGGGTGTTCTGAGACCAAAATAATCTTTTGCAGTACTATGCAAACAGCAAAAAAAAAAAAAAAAGAAAAGAAAAAACGACACAAATTTGATCACTGAGCTCCCAGTCGGGAGGGCTGGATGTCATTCTGCTCCTCTGTGACACTGCAGCCATAATAACTCCCTGCTATCTGAAGCCCTCTCTGCACAGCATGTTCCCAAACAAAACATAACAGGAGAGGAAATATTCCAAAACATGGGATATGCAGTAAATATCCTCTGAATGCGTGTTTACCTTCAAAAGTAAGCAACCTCACAGAAAAGCTCCCACTGTGCAGGAGCAACCTTTATTATCCTGAAGCCGGAATCATTTATAAATAGAGCATATTTGCAGCTGCTTCCTGCATCGCCCACTTCTTCTTGCCAGTTCCAAGTTGAAAGAGCGGCGCTAACGACAGTTTATTTAGTTTATGATGCAATTTCCGAACTTTGCACGGATCACGTTACTGAATGAAACTCCGATTTGCGTATGCTCTCAGAGTAAAAGTCAATTACTTTGAGCGTTTGTTTTTTCCCCTCAAGTCTTAATTATACAGCCGCGTACCTCGACAGACTGCACTCCTCACCTTGACCGTTTCCTCCGTGACGTTCTTGTCGATCTTGGTGGCTGCGTACTGGTTGAGGCGATGTAAAAACACCTGAAGCAGAGCAGAAAAGAAAAGCAACAGTTAACACATTCTGAAGCGGCCCCCGGGGATTGAATTACTTTCAGCTATCGAATCACTTGTACCTCAAAAAGACCAAACAGGAGGTTAGATTTGAGGCTTTTTCTGTGTGCAGCTGCAACACTCCGTTGCCACGGCAAATTGGACAAACTCACAATGGACACCTGATATTCTCAAAATCTCTGTACTGTATGAAAAAATAACAATTGCAGGGCATTATATTTCAAAGGTGGCACTAAGTGGCCATGGATGTGAGCTGGAGAGGCAAACAGTGTGCGAACTGAGACTGATAAAGAGTACTCTTATTTTCTTCCATCACCGTGGACCCAGGTACCCAGGCACCTTCCCTGCACAAACTCTTGACAGCCCATTCAATGCTTTCGGGCAGTCTCTGAGAGTGGCAAATTAAGAAGTTTCAAAAGCATTCTTAAAATGTGAGCAAAAAGAAAATCAGTCATTTTCTCTGACTGAAGGACAAGTTTAACTCTGCCCGAGGGCCAGCTTTTAAATACGAGGACATCCTTCAACAGGTAATGCACAAAAATCTTGCGTATTTGTGAAGAGAGCAATTTGGCAGACAGAAATCCATCTTCAGGGACGGCGCTCTGGGGAAAAACGGAGTGGCTGCACCAGATTTTGATTTTCACTAATTCTCGTAAAGCACTTTACTTCAGGGAGGCTCTGATAAAATCAAAAGTAAAGCAAAGCTTTCATTAAGTATAAAGTACGAGGGAAATTACATTCAATAGCTGAAAGTGTTCTCTTTCTCGGCCTGATTTTAAAGAAAGACAATTTCCTATGTCTAAATTGCCAATACATTTGGATAAGAACAAATCAAAAAGCAAAGAGAGAAGTCCTTCTAATATCATAGCAAAAACAAAAGTGTATGATGTTTTTCCTTCACTTTCTAGGTGCATAAATAACACAATTCATCCTCTAAATGGCACAAAAAGCAACTGCTCGAGTAAGTGGGTTACATTTTTAAATGAAGCCCACGGTATGTCTACTAAAAGACATCAGTCATGACAATGAAGATAAATGGACAAACATAAAAGAAAAATGATACAGAACAGTGTTCAACAGGGGCTGCAGCACAATACAGCAGACTCTGACACTGACGCTCCACTAGCACAAATCTTCATTTCATGGTGGGACAAACCAACAGCAGCACATGACTGATACAGTCAAACAAACTCCCGACAGTCACTGTGAGTGGAAGAGGTCAAAATGGGCCTTCGCAGTTAACCTCAGCCGGGGGCATCATTTTACCGGCCCACCGAGGGCCATAACGCCATCTGTTCCCCGGTACAGGCCCACAGCAGGCATCCTGACCCCGAGCAAAAAGCATGTAAACAGCTTTCTTTAATGAGCGGACAAGCCAAGAATTATTCCTTGACAGCAACATTTCAGGGGGCTGATTGAGAGCGCAGTAAGCTTAGTGAAAAGTTTCTCTTGATTAATCACGAACAGATGGTAAGACGGTGGAGCTTTTCAGTGGATAAAAAAAAAAAAAAAAAAATCATTCTTTTGTTAACTTCTGGAAGGAAACAAGTTTACGTTTGACAAAAAAATGTCAGAAATCATCTTAAGCACACTGCTTCGACATCAAGTTGCACTTCAAAAGAAGCTGCACGGGCAAATTAATGAAACTAGGTTTGCGGTTGGAGAAAGTGCGCTCAGATAATCAGCGTCTTTGTTGCAGGGCGACTCCACGCTGATTACCATTCTGTTGCTGCCTTGCCCCGCAACTCTGCCATTCAAAAGCATTAGCATCTGATTAGCAAGTCTAATACGTACAAACGCTGAGCAGAAGTCGAAAGAACCTGATGAAGACCTAACTGGGTTTACAGTGTACGAGATCAGCAGTGAGCGCTCATTTCCATCAAAACACAGCTTCCTGTCAGTGAGGTATGATATTAAAGATGGACTCATTAACAAGTCTATCACTCCACTTTACATGCATAATAGTCTATTCAAGAGCAAGCAGCCTCTACATCTGTAAAATACTAATTACTACTTCTCTATGGCGGCGTGGGACTCGACTGGAAAACATAAAGAGCCCCCCCATTTACATTCATGTGATGTAAACAGCATTAAAAGAGAATAAATAAGACATATTCCTGATTGGACAGAGATAATAAATGATGTCGTTGTTCAAAAGAAGAGTATCTTCATGAGGACAGGGGTGCACAATTGAAAGCATCTTTTGTGTAATTGATACAATAACCCTGCCACGCAGAAAACACACATTAACCATCTGAACTATTGTTCGCTGTATTCCTTTTGCAGGTTTCGGACTTGATTTGTGGAGCACATCTCTTCCGCAGAGACTGCCAGGCGGCCTTGTTTGGTGACTGGTCCTGGAACGGTCCCACGGACAGTAAATGGGAAGCTGACAGACTGGAATTTATGGACACGGTAACAGTGGCCTTGGTGAGTGTGCCTTTCACCCCGTTTCCAAGTTTGCAGAACAAGAACGGCTATTCTGCGAAAGCTTGAATCTATTGTAGGTACATTTAGCAATCATATAATCCAAATCCAGCTTTGCCGTTTGGTGTTAGTGGAGAACATGCAGGATTTGTGTCTTCGCTGCATCACAAAGCAGAACATCCATTTTCTGATTTAAAGCTATGGTTGAAAAAGATTGCATTGAGGTGACTGATTTAGGATTAGCTCTGAACAAAAGCTTGCAGAGGTGTTAAAAGACTCGGCTGTGCCTTTTACCCAAATTTCAGGTAAGTTTTCAATTTATAAGACAAAGATTTCTGTTCCCCTCCACTATGATTGGTGTCTTTGTCCTCACAATTGATAAAAAATTTAATTTCAGATGGATCCCTTTCACATATCTGGATGTTCTTTCTCGCTGGAATCCATCGTCTGGGCAAAAACCGCGGCTGAACCACAAGCAGACCTCAATGCATTTCAAGCCGCGACGGGAGCTTGATTCATGGTCCACGTCATGCCTCCCGTGACCAAAACTGTGCAGTTTTGTCATCCTGTCATACGGAGAAAAAAAAACATGCTTTCTGGTCATTTACAGAATGTATTTAACCTTTCTCATCATACAACAAGGACAAAAAGAAAATCTTTTTCCCTTTGTTCCCTAAGGGCCAAGTATAATCTCCTGGATTGTCACTATAATAGCTGAAACAGGGGCTACACATTAAAACCCCATTAAAGTTTTCATTATTCCACAGAGCAGATGGGTGTGATGAATAGATTGGTCCAGTAACTGCATGTGGCCCTGCACCATTAATCAACAACAGCCCACATGCCGTGGACTACAAAGAAGCTAAACATCAAGGCTCTGCTGCCTCATGCAGAAGCACGAAAGAATAAGTGGAAATGATCTGACTTTTGATGCAACACTAAAACTGGAATGAGGAAAATCAGGTTCGGTTTACTGATGCGCAGACCAAACCACAGAACTTCCTATTACAGATTTAGTATGACCGAGGAGTTGCTTGGGCAGAGTAAAAAACTGCCTCAATCTGAGTGACAGCTTGATCAATAACTGCAGTTTGCTGAAATCCACTCTCTGCCCAGGGGATGGGCAGCTGAAATTACACCATGCATCCTGTGGAGATTTGCAGCAAATAGGAAAAGAGAAGGCCAAACGAACTCAAAGACTGGTCAATCTAGTTTGGAACACGTTGTGAATGGATGTTATGTAATGCTGTCCTACTGGCATCTCTCCAACAGACTGGAAACACACAATTGGCGGAAGAGTAGCTACTCCCCACGTATTTGTTTATCTCTTTGTCAATGAAACAGACAAATCATACCAGAGGAGTTTGGAAAAAACAGAGGCAACTTGCTTCCTCAAATAAGTAAACTCACGGTGACATCACAGAAAGGACAATGATGGACATTCTTGTGCTTCAAAATAAAAAGTGCGTGCAGTAAACCTGCCAAGTCAGAGCTGCATCACATGTAGCACAAGGGCGTGAAAAGTGAAGAGGGCAAAGAAGAAATAAGGGTTTTGATCAGCCACAAGGGTTGTGACGGAAAGAAATTGTACAATAGATCCAAAATACAGCGACAAGTTCCTTTGATTGGAGAAATAGAAGAAGCTATCTAGCTGCTCCCTTTCTGCAAAAATAAGCTTGAGTCAAGTGCAAAGCCAGGTTCAAACATCTGTTTATCCATTCAGCTCAGGACGAGTGGACAAGTGGGCAGGAAGACTGGGTGTGTTTGATGTATTACATGCAGAGCAACCATTTTAGGTCCTCCAGAACCAAAAGCAGAACACCACGCAATTCCTTAAAATAGTGACACAGCTAATTATACAAGCAGTAACAAATCTGCCAGCAAAGTTTTACATTATCCACAGAGTTAAAATGCTTTTTCATGCAGAGTGAAATCTGTTTCACACAATTGACAAAAAGGTCCAGAGTGAGTTCAGTGGCCCGAGCCACTGGTGTAAACCCCCACAGCAGCAGAACAAACAGACTTTTCCCAGAGATTATTAGACCAACTGCCACTTCAGCCCGTTGGTACACAAACTCACAAATAAACATCCTATTTGCAAAAAAAAAAAAAAGAACATTTATATCAATATCTCTGTGATTGCACATTCACTTGTAAAGGAATGCTTTTGTGCTACCAAAAAGAAATGAGACAAGGGCCATTCAAAGCTGGAGACAGACGCAGAAGCAACAAAGCCCATCCCCAGACAGTGAAGCTTTGCTCGTTAACACGAGAGCGCTTTGAGTACAGTATAAGTGTGTGTTTCTTTTATCATATATCCATCCCCAGGGCCAGAGAGTATAGTGGAGAGGAAAGCACTGTGATAAAAGATGGCAGGTAACAGGTGGAAGCAGTCCAGAACCCTCAGGCAACAAGCTCAAAGCAGCTGAATGTCCTTTTGAGAGCAGCACAAATGGAAAGGAAGAAAAATTTTTTTTTAAAAAGAGAGGCTTCCATCTTAACACAAGAGCCACGTGGGGAGGATACAGTGCCTTTATTTCCTGCTTTTAAACCAGAGTTCAACGTTACAGCATTAAATCTCCTCCAGAGAGGCCTCCCATACACACAATTGTGTTAGTGGATCAAATTCTTTAGGAGAAAAAAACTCAACTTTCCCTAAGTTCTGACCAGAGAGTGGGAGCACGCTAGGGGACATTTGACAAGAGAGAAAAGGCTCTTTGTAGTGACTCCATCCAAGCCAGGCCCCTTGCTGGCTTCGACAGGTTCTGATGACACCCCCAAGAGTCATCCTGGGCTTTCTATCTCATTAGTCTTGTGACTGCTTTTCCCAACTGGCCTGTTTCTCTCCACCAGGAATGTATACAGGAAACAGACACGATAAATACAGCGAGGAATGTTAATATGTCTGTCTTGGGAGTGGCTATTAAAGCTCATCTGCGCAGCTCAATGAAGGTCTATGGTTTTGATCAACAGCAAAGAACATGAACTGTCACTGTACAGGATATTTTGGTAAACAAAAGGCCATTTGTCTGTGGGAGAAGAAAGGGGGGATTTGACATCTTCATGCAACACATGAAAGCCAGTTAAGAGATTCTGACTGGAACACATTTTTAAAAGCTGCCATATGACAAATGTACATTAAAAAAATATGGCTTTCAAAAATACATTACGACCAAAATGCAGTATCCTTTTCAGCAAATCCAAAAATTCTTCATTGAAAAAATTTATTCTCTTGACTGTTGCTGGAATCTTTCCTCTGACCCTCAACCCAATATATCCAAAAACAGCTGGAACTGTAAGCCTTTCATGTAACAAATATACTGTATCTGTGTCCTGGTGTGGAGCTAACATGGTTAAAAGGACGCGGTATGAAAGAACAAAGTTATTGGTGTTTGAAAGCACACATATGGCCATTTGAAATGACTACCAAACCAAGTTTGGGACCACCAAAGCCTCAAAATACATCTTCTGTCCAGCTGTTCAGATTTTGGAGCACAGTGTGACATCACAGACCCAGACCAGAGCAAAATTAGCCACCTACCCCTATCTGTATATCCACCCAGTTTTAGGTACACAGTTGAGCTGCTAACTCCACCCCCAAAAACCAGCATCCACAAACAGAGATGTAAGGACATAAAAACAAGCTTCTGTCCTCTGTAACTGTGGCATTTTGACCAAATAATGTCCCAGACATTTCACTGAGGTCTCAGGAAACTGTTTCAACTTGTAACAAAAAAAAAGAAAGAAAGAAAAAACAAAAAGAAAATACATAATGTGCCTGCTTTGAACACTGGGGTGTTAAAGGAGGCATATCATGAGCATGACTCAGCATGAAATGATGCTTGCAGAGTTTGGGTCAAGTCAGGATCTGACCAGTGTGAAGAATCTGTCACAGTTTAAAAAGGAGCTTTACAAGTTGTTAAACTGGGTATAAACTCAGACAACTTTGGCAAGCCTCAAATCTAAACATGCAAGAAAACATCCCATCACCAACAGACTCGCTGATGAGTCCCGACAGGACCACACACCAGTGTATTGATCTCTGAAATGACTATATATATGCAGGCTTGACAGTTTGGTAATTCATGGCACACTTCCAACCTTGACTGTCACAAACCCTGACCAAATGTCCGATTTGAGCCTTTCAGACCATCTGCAGAGCCCCCCTGCCATCAATTTCGACAGGCATGGAACGAAGAGGCAAAAATCCAGAACAAGACACTGTCAAAACTGGCCAGAACAACCACCGAGCCATTTCCTCACATCAATTCTGACTCTCCACAACCGTTGCAAGCACAGCCACCCATGTAAGCAACATCCCCCGCCAGGGTTCTGCCTATCATAGGTTCATATTTGTCTGTGGAATCAAAGCAGTAGGCAGGATGCAAATTTTTTGCTGATTCAAACACTATGATTTCCTCGCTTACTTATTCAGTTATCCGAGCTACACTTTAAACTTTGGATTTATGATCATTTTTAGCTCAAGTAGCTCTTAATTAGACTGCAAAAAAACATAATGGCTCTTGACCAAAAAAGGACTAGAGAGTAAGTAAGAAAGAAAGTAGGAAATGGAAAGAGATGATGGCAGAACACAGAGATACTTACCCAAGTCTTTGAGCTTCTGCCGCAAATTGCATTCAACTGCTTAATTAGGTTAGAGAGGGTGAAGTGGAATGCCCCCATCATGTCCGGCTGGACAGCTCTGAACGTCTACAGCATCTGAGCCCTGACACGAAAGGCTGGACAGTCACATGACTGGCATGAAAAATCTGAGTTTTAGCAAACTCATCAAGACATTTCCAGTGGACTCGGAAAAACCACATTTGAGAATGTATGTTAAGGCTGTCTGTGATGTTAATTTATTGGAAATTATTGTTTTCCAACCAGCAACAACTTAAGTAAGCTATGGTTATTGGTCTAATTTGTTTTACCTTTATTTCCAAAGGATCGTACTAACCTGGGCAAGTGTGTGAAAGTTTTAAACAATAGAGCACGCCAACTAAAACACAAAGTCCCTTGTGATGATGAGCCCCCACACTTCATGAACATCCTGACAAGTGTTCAGGGCAACGCCGCCGCTGCTCCACTTGTTGTGTGTCACACGTGACCAGGCAGCTGTTGGTCAAATCAAAGGGCGCCTTCTCCTCGAGGCAGAGAGACAGAACCAGCTCGGCCCCCCCAGCCGAACTAAAGCCACTCAGCGGGTTCGCATGCTACGACGACGACGCACCACATAATAAAGAGGGCATCTGTTGCGTGACGCTAATATCCATAACACACCGGAGAGAGAGTGGAGGGTAGCAAATGTGCATGTGTGTTAAAGCAGGAAACATGCGGCACAATGTAAAGACGGGGAGGTCCAGGAAGGAAGGAAATCCTGCTTTAAAAAAACGGCCTCCGAGACAAAAGCTGGAGCACTCTCCCCAGTGTAAGGGCCTGCCAGTGAGGACAGAGAAAAGGTGTGCAGGACACAAACAAGGGTTTTGTCCCTGATGGAATCGACTGAAAAATGTGGGCATGCATTTTACCAAATATTTCCTAGCTGACTCATTTTTGCACTATGGAAAGGATCAAAACACCGAATTACATATAAAACTCAGAGCAGCTCCCAACACAGCCTTGATCAATAGAGAAATACCAAATTATTCAATGTTTTAACTGATATGGGACTCAGCAGGGATGCAAAATCTCTGCAGGAGATGATGTCTGGTTATTTTAACTATCATCAATCATTAGGTTTCTAAAAGGATAGATTTTGCCTGAAGATACAGTGGGAAACAAGCCGCAGCACACAAGCACCACAGAATGCATTACTGATACAACATATACAAAATTATTACAGCATGGCCAACAAGTGTGAGGATCTATTTACATGTATAATGAGGAATCCAGACTGTTAGAGGAAACGAGTCATACGTCTTTGAAAACAACAAAATGTAGGCCACTTGAGTAACGGTGACAGTGTGAAATTAAAATGCGGGAGAGCCACTCCATCAATTTAGGGGCCTCACAAAGGGGACACACACAGGACAGGAACTGTCTGCAGTCTCAGAGGATAAAGCCCGAGCAAATCCAGTTAAAGGAGTCAAAGAGCAAAACATCCCACCTCAGTCCCTTTTCACCTCTGCTTTCAGGGAAATCCCTGCAAACATGTTTCTGTGAGCACCTAGGGCCTGACAGATGTAATAAATGTAATGTAGAGACAAAGTGGAGCGCACAGTGTCCGACATGTGAATGAAACTTACATGTGTCCAGTTACTTTAAATTTTTCATATTTGATACATTCAGGCGAATGAGAACCTTGTAAATGTTTCTAACTTTACTTTTTTTTGTAAAAAAAATCTTACAAGGACGGCAGTGCATGAAGCCGATCTAAACCTCAACAGGCAGCTTTTTTAAAGATAAAAGCACAGGCTGAATATAAAAGATGGATGTGGTTTCGCCACTCGCCTGTGATGAATCCAAAACATCCTTGGCTTCAACACACAACATTCAAAAAGCATCTTCTAGATTGAAATACTAAAATCAATACAAATTTTGTCCTTATGTTCCATTGGCTCTCCTTCCATTGAATGTGCAAATTTTGGTAATTATTCCATATTTAGGTGAGTATTACCTATCAAAGATCACTAATACTCATTTAGGGAGCATACATGGCTTGATTGACACATCTTTGAGCCAATGGGAGTGATTAACAAGCCTTTAACATCACAGACTGTAACACAGCCCCGGGAGCTTCTTCTACCACTGAACTTGAGTCACATGTTAACTGTTCTGACTCATGACTGTTCTTTTGTTGTCATTTTATTTTCGTTAGAAATGGGACTGATCCAATGTATACTGTAGATGGTTTTAACCACAGTTTTTTGCACTTCTACTGCAAATATTCAAAAAAAAAAACCCAACAAAACACAACTACCCCTGTTTGACACTGGAGTCAGTATCTGCAGTCAGGAACTGTGTATTAGAGCTCAAAAAAACGTAGATCTTGCATCTCTAATTTTTGTCAAATTCCCCAGTTTTTAGTTCATTTTAAACATGCTTTATTAATTTAAGTATTAAACTTATATGTGCAACTAAAATGTGGTCCCACAGATCTGCTTATGAGTACAAAGGAAGCAGCAAATCTTAAAAGTAAACTATAATTTATCTAATTTTTTTTAAGATAGTTACATTCCAAGCCAAAAGTTAAAAAACATCCAGAACTCCAAACAAACACATGGAAGGGTCCCATTTTGTCAAAGTTAATATTAAAGTCTTTGCTCTTCTGATGAGAACGGAATATGTGCATCTCCTACAGAGGAACAATAGGAGGAAATAGATGGGAATTCAAGCTAATCACCATGTTTTTATGGCTTCACACCTGTACGCTTTCATTGCGTGTACACATCCACAGAGGCTGACTTCCAGAAGTGTCTCAAACACAGCAAAACAAGAGGAAACAAAGAATATCAGCAGATAAGCATATCTCTGAAGAGAAATACACCACCACACTGAAAGTGGGTCATAAGACAGGACTGAGAGGAACCACTTTGACATGAATTTGAACCTTTTGTTCATCTTTTAAAAATTGTCAAACTGAAAACAAAAACAATCCCTATTTTAAGCAACGGTTTTTCTAACAGAGGAAGGGAGATTTCTCCCTTTTGAACTAGTACAACAGATCGGACAATCGATAAGATTTAGTCCTTCCAGCCAGCAGACTGTCTTCAGTGACGACCATCCTCGCACTGACCTCAGCTCACTTTATGCTCCTTTATGCCCCCTTCTCAAATATGCATTCCCTGTGAAGGGGATAAGATGGACATGCAGTGTTAAAGGGTAATCATCAGTTCTGAAAAAGGAAGTCATTAAGGAGTAAAGAAGAGTGCAATCAAGGCTGAACGAGCCGACTGCCTCTCTGTGGAATATCTTATCACAAAAGGGTTGTTTATTATAGAGAAAAACTTATGTAAGGCGGGGGCAGTGTCTAATCTACTAACCCCAAACAACAACAACAACAAAAAAATTAAATAAATGAGTTTAAAAAATGCCAATGGACAAAGAAACATTTAAAAAAACAAATCAACACTTTGGCCTATATTTCACTGCAGAAAGCATACACCAAAAATACATTATTTCATATTTGTTCCCATCAGCTTAATTTAATCTGTCATTATATACCATCTTTTTGCATTTTACTCCTGAGCATTTTTCTATTATGGCTGCAACTAACAACTATTTTTTAGTATAATAATCCACTGATTATCGAAATGATTAACCGACTAATAAAATAATGAATTGGGAAAAAACTTAAACCATTTTATTTTGATTTATTTACGGTTTTAAAATTAGCCTAAAATTGTTTATTTATCTGCTCCAATGGCCAAACCTTGGTGCTCATAAGACTATAAAAAATAAACAAAGTTAGGTCAAGTTAAAACCACTTTATGAACATTCTGTCATTGCCAGCAGGATTTGACAAAGTTCTTTTTATAACCATATCTCCAAGAGTGTTTAAGAAAATTCGAAAACTAGCAGAAGTGAAAGAGGACATGAAGTTAAGAGAGTGTGAGAGAAGAGAGTGCCGACGATACGGTTAGATGGAGATGGAAGATTCTTTTTTTATATATATTGCATTTTTGCTGTAAGCATGCCTTCAGTGTGCAGCAGTATGGGGGTCACTGTTTTTGCATTTTAGCTAAAAATGTTCAACAGGGGAGAAGTCGGGACAACAGGCCAGCCAGTCCATTTCCCAAGAAGGGGAACTTGCAACCTTACATGATCTAAAACCATCCTCGTCTTCCTCAGTCATACCATACAGAGCATGGTTCAGCGTTGTCCTGTTGACATCCCTGGACAAGTTGTGGTCTTGAATATGTTGCTCTAACTCTAATTTACAACCAGCTTGTGTTTTCTCTGTTTATTCATTTGAGTTCATGTTATTTCTTCAAACCAGAGGCTAAGAGCATCTTCTGTCCTTGTAGCTTCCTCTTCGTGTAGGATGTAGGATTAACAGACAGGAAAAGGATAGGAACAAGAGGCCACGGCCTTTGGGATCATCCACAGTGTCTCCAGAGGATATGAACCTCCTTGTCCTCTCACCTCGACCTCACCCCCCCATCAGGACTGCTCACAGGTCATATGTTACAAGCACAAGACAAAACTTATTGGCTCAACAGCCTCTAAAGGGACTATTCCCTTCAGGATGGAGACAAGCTCAAGTCCTGAGAGAGACAGCGAAAGGGAAGCTTCAAATGCAAAAACATACAAACAGTTGCGTTGACCACCTTGCTCTCTAAGAGCTAGTACAGGCTCCTTTTCTGCTTTCTCCATTAGACCCGATTTTCCAACTCCCTGCACTTATTTTTGCAGGGACAACAGGAACTCATTTAAACTGACATGTTTGTTGACGAATGCCTTTTCCACATAAAGCCCAGGACACGTGTACAGACTCATCAGTTATAGTTCTATTTGAAAATATGAGAACTCATGAACTAGTACAGGATGTGTTGAATTTCATCCCCTGATGTGAAGAGAGTAACTGAAGAAGGGGAACTTGCAACCTTACATGATCTAAAACCAGCTTTATACACTTGTAGTTGATGCAAGGGATAGAAATGTTTAAAATATTACACTCACATTACGCAGGCTTTTGTTGGAGCAGAGTAGCAGCTAAGGGACCACTTAATGTACTGCAGAGCTCTTAGGAATATATTAAGCCAACTTGTGGCTCAGATCTCTCTCCAGAAGCATGACATGAAAGGTTTCCCTCATTGAAGGTTTTCTCATTCTCTGTCCTCTGAGTTTACCATACAAGCAAAATACTTTCCGTGTCTTTCTATGAATGGCCTGAACAAAGTATTTCCTTTGAAAGCGTGAGTAGAAAAGAGCAGAAATGCAAAGAGCTCATTAGACTGTCTGTTTACATCATGTCTCGATTTGCTCTTCTCACTGCGTCGCTGCTAAGAATGGTGGTCATTTTATTGGCTCATAGCTGTCCAAGATAAACACCAGAATCCACTCCCGCCCAGTATATCTTTAGTTATAATTGTTCATTATGTAAGATAGGGAAGAGATATATCAGACTGTTTCCTTGGACCTTTCCTTTTTCTGTGACACTACTGTGGAAGTTTAGTACGGCTAACATAAGAACTGGATAAGGACATTCAAGGGAAGTCATGTTTAGACTTCCCAGTAGTGACACCTAAAAGATCCAATCTGAACATTTTCCCACAAGAGAGAAAACATCCGCACGATAGGCTCAGATTGTCCTGGGACAAATTCGCCCTTATCATCTGTTGTTTTCCACTACCTTAATACTAAAGTATGTGTTAGGGGTATTGTGTTTGGGTCCCGCTGATCAGCAGCAACAATCTCTGCTCTTCAGTTCAACTTTGCCAACTGACCGGAGCCTCATTGTTCTGCAACATTTCCCAACCTCAGAGGAATTCCTCCTCCAGGAAATATGGTTTACAAGGAAAGGCACCAAGCCCAGCAACTCACTACCCTTCACCCTCCTGGCAATATCCACCGTGTGATCTGCCTTACATGTTACCCTTTCACCCCTCTGGCTATATTCCGTCTGCCACGCCGGAGCTCAGAATGTGCTGGAATAGCCCACCAGGAGCTGCTCAGTGGAGGGGGGGGATCCTCTTGTTATACCCCATAGACACACACAGACATAGGTAGTTCGTAACTGGCTCTCATTGTGGAAGTGGGGGAGTCAAGTGTGAGATGAGATGAAAGTCTGCAGTACGACTCAGCTCCACAGTAGGGGTGGTCTTTGATCATCTTCAGTGTCTTCCACAATGCTCCTTGGGATCTCCAGGAAAATACAGCAGCAGATAAGAATGGCTCTTTATCTCTCCTGCTCTAAATTCTTTGTCATTGAAGTCACCCAAGCCCATCAGCTAAAACCCAAAGCTAAACCAATAAGTTGTCTTGCAATGTTAGATCCCAATCTGATGCTTCCATCCCAACCTCCAAGTCTGGAACAGAAAGGTCCTGGGAGGATCAGACAGCTCTGAAATGAATTCCAGCTCCAGCACAACAGGGGAGATAAAGGAGGGGCTGCTGCATTCCCCAAACACCCATCAACAGGACAGAGGACATTTTCCCTTGTGCAATCTCCATCTGTAGTTTTCTGTTTTCTTTTCCATTCTGTCCCTGCCTCATCTGCCATCCACTGGAAACATCTGGACTGTTGTGGTGGAGGACAGGAGCGCGAAAATTCATAAATGTCATCTATGAAATGGCACTCTTAAGGACAAACAAGCCAGTGTCCCGCCAGCATCCCAGTTGTGCGCGAACACAACTTTTCACTGAGTTCTGCTTCAAACAGCTTCCCTCCCTCCAGCCTTTTGAAGTTAGGTGTTACTTTATGTAATGCCATAAAGCTGAAAGCGCATGACTTCTGTGGCTCAGGGGGCCAAGTGTTATCCTGCAGTGTGCGGCCGGAGACACGGTGCCGGCCCTGGTGGTTTTCATTTGAGTCCACCTGCTGCTTTTGGCAGAACTCGGCCCATATGGAACTGATGAGTTGACAAATACCCTCTCCTGTGTTATTGTATGGAGTATAGTGTGTCGGTTAATTATAAGATGGAGTCATCATGCTGGAAAAGAGGGGAGTTAGTTAATTAGTTCATACTGGGATAGGATGCATTGGTTATTACTTAAGTTTGCAGAATGAACTATTATTGCATTCGTTTTAATGTGACAAGTGAATACCATATCCCAGATATAGTTGGAGAATATGGTCACTTTATAAAGCAAAACTTCTTTTCAGCTGTTTGTCGTGATCGCCTTTCCCGCTTTGCAGATATCACCATACAAGATTGTCTACAAAACAGTTTGTGAGGGAGACTAACCACTACAAGCCTTAAAACATCCCATGAGCGGGCTTAGAGGAGGATTAAACATGACACTGGCTGTGCCATGCCTCTTTGTGACAGTCCCTCCAATTTCACACTTGCAAACTGAAAGGTTAAGCTCTCTATCAGTAGGATGGGCTGACAAAGTGTTGCAGACAACTCTCTTAACTGTTAATGGGTATCTTGATAAAAAAAAACAACAGCATGCGAGGCTTGTAGGACACACTTTTAGTGGGTCAGTTGTTGCTCTGCAGGATGATGCACCATGCATACTAATCAGGTTGGCTGCTTTTATTTATATATATATATATATATATGGTATGGAGGGATTTTAGAGAGCAAAAAAAAAAGGCAGTTTGAGCTGTTTTTTTGATTGTTATCAACACTCACCGAGAGAAACTCAAGCGTCCCAACATAATCCCGTTCAGTTTTTAGGAGTTCGTTTAAGACGCACACCCGAAGCCGGAGCTGTTTCTCCAGGTCCTTCCCGCTCTCTGCTCTGTGCTCACTTCTGCTCTCCTCTGTCATGGTCAGAAAATTAAATTTAAAACAAAAAAAAAACAAAACTCCTAATTATTTTCCTTCAGATGTGTAAAGTCCGCTGCATGTTCAAAACTCAAGGAGCAACTGGTGTATCTGCGCTTCCAAGTCCACGGAAGGTTGAGGGGGGGAAAAATACGGAATGTCCGCCTGAAAAAAAGACGGTAGGTTTAAAATTTTGACAGATGAAAAAAAGTTACAAAAATGTCTGCAAAGTGCTTTCCACGGACTGTGCGACTGAGCTGCGCGCTACTACTAGCCTCCAGTTAAAGTGGAGTACATGTGACTATTTAAACCTTCATCCAGCTCCAGCCTCCAACAGCTTTAAAAGTAGAGGACCAGCGTCAAGTCCGGCATGATACACAAAACTGCTTCCGGTTTTTAATATCAAAATAAAAGCTAATTTTCCGCAACGCGCCAACAGTCGGCGGGTAAAGTACTTGAAAGAATTTACAGTCCATTATTTTGAAGAGAACAAAAACTGTGCTTCTGCGAGTATTACTGTTGCTTGATATAATGAATTGAGCGTAGAACAAGAAAATGGGACTCAGAAAAGAAAGTTAATTTTTCTTTTTTGTAAGGGCAAGATGGAAATAAAAGAAAGTCTGTAAACACAAGGAGTACCCCTTTGAAAGTTAACCAATTATTTTTTATAATTCTAATTGCTTTAGCTGGGTTTTTATCCTTGCAATAAAACACTAGAGTTGCGTGATAGAGGAGTGAGTTTCAGTCAGTCATAAAGCCTTGACTTACATTAAGTCTCAAATAAGCTTACCACTATGACTTAATGAGAAATGAAATGCATACCCCAAGTTCATTTACAGTTCTTAAAATAATTAGTCATTTTGGGGGCAATAAAGAGCAAGTTGCCTATTCAGGAAAAAGGATAAAGGGCATCCCAGAATGTTTGTGGGTTGGAGATTTTTACAAGCTCTCACAGAGGAAGAAAAACACTTTTTTTGATGTACGCTTACCATACATATTTGGACAAATATACTTTGTTATTCTTCATTCCCTCTACTTTGACACCATCGAGTACACACACATGCTTCTTCCCGTTCTGGGTCACTGTAGTCCATTAGAGCATATCACAGCTGCCTTCATACTAAAGGCAGAGTTACACCCCAGACAGGTAAGCAGACCGTTGCTGGGTCACACACATACACACTCTTTGGGTCAGCTGAGTATCGATATTTACATATAGACTGATATGCATGTTTTAAACCGTGGAAGAAAACAAGAGTACGTAGAAACCATTCATCCATGCTCAGAAAGAACATGTAAACTCCAGAAAGAAAGTCTCCAAGTCAGCATCCAAACCAGGAACCTTCCAGCTGTGAGGCCACTGCACCAACCTCTCACTTTGACCTTTTTCTTTCAAATGAAATCATGTTTTTTATTCAAATGTTTTTAGTGTGTTTATCATGCATGTTAAACATCTGCAAAGTTGAAGAGCCTAAAGTCCCCACAGAAGGCTCTTTGCCACAGAGACGCAACTATGAAACTGTCTGAAGCACCATGTTTGCAGTCCGTGTTTAATGACATCACCAAGAAACACATTTCCATATTGTCATGTACTCCACGTATCCATTAACTTCTGCTTATTCAAAGTTAAAGGAGAGATGGATGGATGAATGGTTAGACCAAAATGACTTACTTTTAGCTTTACATATGTAAAGCTACCATAATTATATAAAAAAGTAATAACATTTTTGACCTGTCAGGAGCTAGAGTATCTAAATCCTATTTTAGACAACTCTTCCGGCATTCACATTAATCTCACATCAACTAAATGTGCCAGTTATGTTATGTTGTGTCCCTTAAAAATGCAACACTTTCCCACAGCATTTAGCAGAATTCATGTATTATTATCAACAAGCGGAAGTTTGACCGACATGGAGTCATAAGGTTAATGTGGCATGTAATCAGCTGCTCAGCAGTAACATCCCATTATTTAAGTGATACATATCACAAACTTTCCCACTGAACTGTTTCCCTTTACTGTTTTCCTTATTTATCGTATGGTTCAGCACATGAGAATTGCTTATTTCACACTGCTTAGGCCAAATGTACGTGTAAATATTCTTGTCACACGAAAAGCAAACAGTGGAAATAACAGCAGAAACAGTATCCCCAAATGAAAAGAAAGTTTGACTAAAGTTTATAATTCTTTTGCAATATAAAAGTCAAGATGTCTGCAATCCTGTGCACCTGACATATACTGTGCGTGTGTTTTAGTTGAATGTCTGAATGAAGCCATGAGGAACTACCACACGAAACCGATCAACATTTGAGCATGAAACTCTACCGTGGAGTTTTTAATATTAGCTCTTTAAAGGAACACGTTTTTGTTTTTGTTGTTCTCCTCTCGACTTTTCCCCTACCATAGGTGTCAGCACATATTGACATGGAAAAGGTTTTATGTCGAATTCCCTTCCGGACACAACTCTCCCATTTTCGTGGGCTTCGGATCGGCGCTATGAGTGGCTGGAGTGATGGGGTCGTTGTGGGGTTCAGCAACCTGTCCAGAGACACACTGACACACGGTGAAGCTGGACATTAGTGTGGCAACTTCCCACTTAGAGGGCAACCCAGTCTACCCACTACAATTTACAATTAATTTAAGCGTGTTTACATCCATAATGAAAGGGGAGTATATGAAATATTACACTTAGTCTTTAATTTTTTTTAAATCTAAGTACTTTTGTGCAACTTTGCTTTATTTAGATTTTTACAGGAAAAAAATCTTTGCAACTTTGCTTGATTGACAGTTGTGGTTTCTCTTTAAGTTTAAGGTGACGTTATCTGTTATCTGGCCAGAACAAGGAGAAGGCTGATGTCCATGTGTACATATAATTCAGAATAATCAGTCAAGGCATCTAAAGAACACTGGTGGCACCCCAGAACAAAGTTTTCTTCAAAGCTTATGTCTGAACAAAGCAGAGAGCATCAAAATCTATTCAAATGAAAAAAGGGGGACAGCTTGTGTGTGCCGTGTCCTGTTGTGGTTGTTTGAACATATGCAGCTTTTATGTGGCATTTACTGATGAGTTTACTGCTGACGGATGCAACAGGATGAATACAGAGATGCCTTCTGTCTGCAGAGATACAGACATATGCATCAGAACTTCCCAGACAGCATTTACTCAGCCATCCACATGGTGAAGATAAAGCAACAATTAACCCAAAAGGTTTTCAAACTGAGGAGGTGGAGTGTTCACTTGATCCCAGCTCCAGCACGGTACCTGCTAAAGAGCGGAGGAAGAAAATGCAGAAGGACCCTCAAAGAGAGCTGATGGTGGCTGCCGTGAAAGCCTGGGAGACCTTTAATGGAGAGCCCAGTCACCATCTGCTGACTTTATACATCTCTGCCCAATTAATTTTAACCCTGTAAACTCACAAGCAGGAAATACTGAGACGTTTTGACAAAGAGAAAGAGAGGCAGTAAGCTGACTTCATGAAGATGGGTAGTTTCTGGGTAAACCTGGTGACAAATAAAATCTAAACCTGGACGGAAGAAGAAGTAGGTCTGAGTCACACTCAGATGTAGACTGCATGAGACCCGAAGTCCTTGTTCTCTCATAATGACCGCCCCTCTCAACAGACTGCCTCTTTGTTTGAGCTTCCTCACCGAGAGAGCGTGAATGCAGAATCCAAAACACTTTTGAGAGGAAGCGAGGCACAGGTGGCCAGAGTAATGGAAATAAAAATGTGTTTCTCTTGTGATAAACTCCATCATGAGACAAACATAAATGTTTCCTGAGTACTGTAATAAAAGTGTGTCCTGTCTACAGCATTTTTTTAGTTGGTGCTTTTTCTAGTTTTTAATTTGATTGAATTTATTTTTCTTATTTGTTTATTTAGTCATCCCTGCACCCAAAGGTTTAGAACTTGGTAGATGATGTTAAGAAAAACTGAATCCATCTCCAGCACTGCAGTTAAACAAATTATACAAGCATGCATGTACACAGATCCAAATACTGGTACATAATTAATCAGACTGTGTTTAATTAGGACAGAATTTCCACTAACTAGAAGCTGAAAACGACGTGCAGCCATGCTCCCTGCTAACTCTGCAGAGCTTAAGCAGCCTCTTGAGATGTTGGTTAAATGTTTATATATTGAATTAGACACAGCAAGAGTCATTTTACGCCTGGGTAAATATGTGTACGATCAACACTAAAACCAGCTTTATTGCACCAGCTTCGCATCTTTAGAGAAGATTTAACTGGAGCCACTTAGCTGCCGACAATAATGAGGCAGGGATTAACATTGCAACCAGCGAGGATTCAGCTGACTCGATCCTGAGATGAGTTCATGCTCTTTGATTCATGACAGGAGCGTTGTCAGTGGAGATTCACAACAAGAAAAAAGGAATTTAACTGGCCTGCTTTATCAGCACCACAGGGAGTGTTTATTTTATGGAGCTGTTGCAGGTCTCAGTTAACAAGTTAGAGACAGTTTTGTGAGGTGAGATGAGGTGGTGGCTTTTAAGCATGGATAAATCTTGATATGTACTATACTCTGGTGCTCAGATGTGGAATTGCATGTATTTAGTGCGGTTCCAGCAGATGAGGAGGTGAGCTGCAGTTCCTATTTTCTACCACCAGAGAGCAGCGTTGCCTTGAATTGAAATAATGACTGCCATAGCTATCATTGAATAAAAAGAAGTTTTTATCACATTGAGGCCTCATAATAACTCTGTTTATCAACAAAATGCCAAGAAGGCACATTAGTGCTCCAAAATTAGCTTCTAGTAAGAAAAACAATGAACTAAACAAAACAGAGGAGCCTTGCAGTCATTTTAAGTGAATCAACTGAATTAAAGTTTAATATTGGCCTTTCCAACCCAGGTAAATTTCCAGACCATCAGATTTTATTACCCGTGACTCTGGTCTAAGGAATTAACTTCTATTATTTGTGGTTAAGTGTTGCCCATTCCTTGCAGAGTTCTGCCAGGAAGTCTTCTGTTCTTTCCAATCAGAAAAGGAGTGCCAGACTGCTACGAGCCGCTTTTAGCGATTACTTGCTTAAAAAAATCAAACATGCCTGCTGATATTGTTAATTTATGCTGATATAAAGGCATTATCCATTATTTCCACCCGCTAGCCTTACAGTTAATCAGTTTATAGCGGCAAAAGCAAACATCACATTGGTGTCATTGCTCAAACGTGTGATACGAGTCATTGTTCAGATTTGTTTATTTCCACTCACATAGAAAGGCTTTATAAAAATACATATCCATGCTTTCTTAATGTATTAGGCCTTTTTGTGGCAGAATTCAAATGTCTACACAACATATTACACAAGAAAAGGAAAACAAGATATGTGTCAAAGGAAAGTAACTTATTGCTCCTCAAAAAACTCCTTTCTAAGTAAAAAAAAAAAAAACTTTTTTCAAGAAAACAGAAAGACTGTTTTAGACTATTTTGCTAGTTTTAAGAATTCAAGTCAGGTAAAGGACAAAGACATTTTTTGTGGAAAAATAAGCAAATTTTGACTAGATCTATGAAATATATAATGCCTATTTATAGAGAGGCTGTTTTTGTGGTGTGACAGAAGTACAAAGTTGAGTAAGTAAACTCCTGATGCAGGAAGAAAATTCTCCACTATAAGCTACAACAAGTCACAATCCCTGCATTGTGCTTACTTTGCACTAGTTCTTATTGCAATGGTGCACAACAAGAGGTCAGGATAAGTGGCGTAATAAATTCCTGGTATGTTGCTAACACAGTCCTGCTTGTCTCTATATATTATTCTCAAAGTTCTTTGATTCAGTGCATTCCCTTTTCTTGTCTCTCTGCATATTTGCAGTTTTATAAGTTATCAGTAGCAATGGAAAGCAGAAAACACAGTAATTTCCTTTTTTTTTTAAAAAATTTCAGGAGTATCATAAAAGTCCTGGAAAGAATGAACAAAGTAACAATGATAAATAGAGTTACAAGATTCTGGTCAAATTAGATCAAAAGTTGTGACAAAACAGCAAGACATGTTACTTGTATCGTAAAAAGAAAAAAGAATGAACAACACTTTATTGTGAAAAAGAATTCAGATTGTACTTTTCACTACAAAAGTAAAGTTTGTTTAAGTTCAAGATTTAATCACTCCAGCCCTGATCAGAATTAATGCAAGTTTGTGACAAATTTAAGAGCAAGAATTATGTAAAATCGGATTAAAACAACTTTAATTTATAAAACAATTAAAAAAAAATATGTTTAAATGAGACCCAGTATTTCCTGGAAAGACTTGGTGAGATTGCTGCACTGAAACTTTGATCTGCTACAAACCATTAAAACTTCCTCTGAAACTGCTGCAATTTTATTAGAAACTATTGCATAATGTTTTTAAAATTCTTTTTTGGTGCTGTAAGTACTACAAAGTATTGCTGCACACACCTGTGTGCCATTCATGTTTAATAGAAAAAAATGTCAACACGCAGGCGAGTTGAAAGAGGAGCACATTTTGGATTTCATTGGAAATTCTGCTCTGATTCATTTGGAAAAGCCAAAATAAATTAAAATAAGTCTGATACCTTAGAGAACTACATTGTGAGAGAAACATAAGTCAGATTTTTTCTTTTTTTTTTTGTTGTTTAAAAAAAAAAGTTATTTACATTAGTTCCAAAGCTTTATGAATATTCTGTGCTTAAAATTCTGGGGTGAAAATAATGATTTGCTCACCTGCGTGGCCTATTAAAAGAGTAAAATCAATATTAATGAATGAAAGTTTAACAAAAGTCTGTAAATTCAACTAACGTTATTGTAATTTGGGTTTTAATCGAGTCTCTGCCACATGAAACACAATTTAAGACTTGTCATTCACGCTGGGTTAAATAGTTAATATTGATCCAATTCAGTCCCCAAAGTGTGTCTAGTTTGCAGTGAATATAACACGCTGCCTTGTTTTCACATCCTCTGTCTTCAGTCTGGTCTCATAATTAGATTTTCTCAGAGAGGGGATTTCAGCTGAAAGTAATCGCATTTCAAAGGACACAAATGTTCATTCAACCTGTTTCTTCCAGCATTATGTCTAAAGGGACACATCTACACTTTAAAAAGGAAATGAATAATGAAATTGAACTTTTGGGGAAACTTTTAGTGCTTGCCAGATAAAACTAAAACAAGATACCAGGATGGAAAACGTGAAACTACACGACATTGTTTTTCAGTTTTTCTCACGATTCACTGACAAGCTTTACCTCCCAGTCCTTCTGAGAAATACAGCAAGGAAAAAAATCAGTGTTTGGTTGATCATAACCACAAACACATGCAACTGTACTGTGACTGCTGATAGTTTAGTTTAATAGCTCAAACAGCCAGATGAGGTGCAAATGTTTCTATTTTTTTATATTGCTCCGTAAACAAGCTGCACTCTCCAGAAATCCTCTCAAACGAAATGCACTCATCTTTTCTTCTGCTATTACCACACTCATCTCACTGTAAGACATCATGAAATCAGAAAAGGTTGAAAAAGTTTCAAAAATGCTAAAGAAATAAATAAATAAAACAGGGATTTTCACATTTAATGAGATTTTTATTTCTTTGCAAACAGTATGAAACAAATATATTTCATGTTTTTCTCATTAGCTTCACTTTAATTTTTGATATGTATCCATTTTTGCACTCCAGGCCACCAACTCATTTTTTAAAAAAAAATCTGGGATGGGAGTAATTTTGCGTTTTTAAGAAGGTGAAAGAAAAAAAAAAACAACAATTATGTTTCATACAGGTGACGTCAGCTGGCATATATAGTTATGATTTGGTATAAAAGCAACCGTGAAAGACAGAAGATCTCGACTTTACCAACAAATGCTTTAGAAAATAACTCATTTCTTTTTTTAAAAAAACAATGTCTTTCAAGAAGAAATTTCTTTCTACAACAAAATATATAATCAAACCATTAGAGGAGTTTCAGTGCCAAGAGAGTGAGGGGACAAGCCTAAAATGGACACCCATGGTCTCTGAGCTCTTAGACGGCAGTTTCTTAAGATCCTTTAGTCATCAATAGTTACCACATGAGCAAGATATGACTTTGGAAAGCCTTTGCCGTGATCCACAAAATGGAGTTACACTCACAAATCCCACTTGAAAAACATTCACTATGGTTAAAAAAAAAAAAAAAAAAAAGCCTTTATCTAGAAGAGCATTGATATATCTGGTCTCGGAACAATGAAAACATGCTTTGTGGGTGGATGACTCACTGTTTCAGAGCTTTTTTTTTTTTTTTTTTTGAAGAAACTGGTTCCATCTTTGGGCCACACAGACTTAGTGGTTAACACTGTTTTTGCACAGTAAGACGGTTCCTGGTTCAGCTCCTGGTAGTAGTCTATCTGTGCGGAGTTTTTATGTTCCCACATGCTTTTGTGGCTTTTCTCCTGGTACTCCAGCCTTCTTCCACAGTCCAAACACATGTGTGTTAGGTTAACTGGTGAGTCCAAATAGCCCATAGGAGTGAATGTGTGTGGTTGTTTGTCTATATGTGGCCCTGTGATGGACTGGTGCCCTCGCCTGCATCTACCCCTGCCTTTTGCCTGAGGAAAGCTGCTGGGATAGACTCCAGCAGCTCCTGAATAGGACTAAGTGCATAAAAATGATGGATGGTTCTGTATGTTTTGGACCAAAGATGAAAAGAGCCATCCTCTCTGTGCTGGTGTAGGGCTGCAACAGTGTCTTTGGCAAAGGTCATTTAGACTGCTGTGCTCTTCTGACTGAGGCAGAAAAGCATCATGAGATTTTAGAGCAACTAATGCTGTTTTCAAGAGCACATCTTTTTAAGGGACCTCCATGCATTTTTATAACATGACAATAGAAAACCACATTTCATGCAACTGGGCTATTGCATGAAATGTGTTGCATGGGCTGACAGCTAACGATGAATATATGTATGAATGGAACAAAAGTGGCAAGAAATAAAATACAAAAAACATTACATAATTTATGGTTTCTGCAATGAAACAAAGGTTAAAGAAAAAACATGGTGTTATTTTTGTTTTTAACTAGCCTTTTCCATATTGCAGCAACTTTTTCAGCTTGAAGCTGAGAGACTGTAGGTGTTTGTACAGTCAAAAATGGAAGTCTAAGCTTAATGCAAGTCATGTTTCATATATGATTTTTCATCCGGCTCCCCTGACAGTAATCACTAACTGAAAAAACTTGATGCTGATTGTCTACCTTTTTTTTTTTCAATATCTGCTTCCACCTTTTTCAAGGTTGTGGGAGATGATCGGTTGGAGGTGGAGCCTGCTCTAGCTCTCTTTGTCATTGTGTTCGTCTAAATGTTTCAATCAATATACAAAAGACAAATTTGCGGTTGCCAAAGTCCTTGTTTTTGGTTTTCCTCCAGAGGCTTTTGAGGCCTATCTTTAACCCCTGTAAACCTCTATCTTCCACTTTTCCCCTTTTGGGGCCATAAGATCATGGACGCACACTCACATCTTCAATCTGTCAGATCCTGCGGAGGCCCCACGCTTTAACCAGACCCCTATTATTGCATTACTTGCACAAGAAGCACAACCCCTACTTGTTTGAAAGCGCACTTTCAAAGAGCTCTTTCACACCTATTGGTGAAGTTTGAGACTGGGTGGCTGAGGGTGGGAGGAGTGGGGGGTGTGGGAGGGGGGTGATTTATAGGCCACCGGTGCAATTCTAAGATCGCTGAAACTTATATTCAACTCTGAAAAAAGTTGCTTGGTGTCCTTCGCCTCCCTGTGGACCGGAGCCCGAGGAGCAGAGGAGGGCCATACACTCAGGTATGCAGTCCTGAGGTTTAAAAACAACATCAAACTGACTTCAGGTGGTGCCATACATCATGGTACCCAGCAAGTTATGACCGGCCAGTGCAACTGATTTTACATGCCAGTGTTTTTGCTCTTTCTGCAAGTCCCACGAACATGATATACACAGAGAGCAAACCAAGCATTTTATGAATATACTTCTGTGTGCAGCTGTCTTGCTGCTCAGACGTGCTTCAGCTTCATGGTTTTATGTTATTCCTGAAAAATAGCTATTTCAGGAGCCCCCCACCCAGTTTTAACCATGGTGTGGTCAGTTTAAAGTTTCATGAAATGTTCCAGTGAGAGGACAGATGGATTTTCAAATGACATTTAAACCAAATTTGTTTTCACTCACTGAATGACGTTTGTGGTTCTTACAAGGTTCTCCTCAGATGGAGCCGGGGAAAAAACGTAAACCCCATTACAGACTTATTTAACCAAAGCTTGAGAAAAGGGAACATAAAGTGATATTTTCTGTGATGGACGTCTGACTATTGGACTTCATGGTTTCTAGTCTCGAGTTGGCAACATTTACTGCAGTGCAGAATTTGAATCACAGTGTCTTGCAAATGTAACTTTCTTAGCAGTATAACTGAGGTTATAATCCCTCTTTTATAACATCCCTTCTTCATTAAAGTGGGTGTACTGTACAGTGTCTGTTTGGGACTGGGAGGTGGAGTAGGGGGTGGGGTGTATAATGGGAGCTGCGTGTGTTTGGGGCTTCTGTTGTACAGTAATTGGTTTGAAACAGGTGGCGCACTGTTGACACTGGATGGAGGCATGTGAAAAATGCGCTGCCGCCATGCAGTCACAAAAGAAAGGGGCTGGCGGCTGACTTACACGTTTAATCACTGTGTTTGGGTGATAGGGAGAGGATCAAACGGAGGCACGGAAAGCCCAGAATAAAAGGAAGAGGCACACAGCTCCGCAGAGGAATCCCTGGCGGAGCCGTGCCAAGGCACTGACGGAGCAGACAGCAGCTTAGGACACCGCAGAGAACATTCAGCAGCTCAGAGGACAGCTCAAATCAAACAAACTTCTTGATGTTAGTGTTTTTTATTATCACCTTACTCTTCTCATTGGCTAAAGGTCTAATTTACTGATCAGGTTCAACCAAATCATTTACCTTGATGGCATTGTGAAAAACATCTCAGTGGAGTATGTGACCCACCCCCTACAAAATGTTTGTGGTTTTGTTTTCAGTCTTATATTTGCATTCTTTGCACAGACGAGCAGATATTCAACAGTGGCATGAAAACGCTCAGATGTTTTATCAAAACAAGAGATGCGGTGAAGGTCTTCAAAGGAGCAGGCCACACTGGAGGAAAAAAGGCCTCCTGTTCTGGTCACACGAAACCCACTTCTATTACCTCTCCATGCTTCACCTCAAATGTAAAGAGACACATAATTTGCCACTCTGAGAATCGAATTTCGTGAATGCGCACGCATGCTCACTGGTGGACCTCCTTCGACTTTCCCTGAGCGCACAAGGCGGGCTCCGGAGAGGTCTAGTTACCGTCTTTGGACCACGTGACTCAGGTCCTCCTCACTTAGAAAAAAGAAAAGAAAAGAGCTTTTACTTTGTAAATCCCTTCAGAGCTTCAGCAAATGTGGTAGATGCCCTCCTCCCCCGTGCCAGCTGACTGACATTTTTGCGCCTCCTGAGCAGAACCAACCCGAGAGCGCAACGCGGCGCGATGACTTCCAGAGACTGCTGAAGGTGCGCTGGACCTCCAGTCCTTGGAGCGTCTCTTTGGAGCTTACCCGCATCCTGAAAAAGTGTCTTCGGTGTCCAGTGTTGTGGTCAAGGATGACTCCGAGCCACAAGAAAGAGTTTTGCGTCTCCGCTTGGCTGGCGTGCGTGATCATCTGCAATAACATGTTATGTCCCGTTGGTGCGTATCTCTACAAGAACCGCTACGCAGGGTGAGTAAAGACACCCCTCTCCCCCTCACCCCTATCCACTCATTCATTTATTTGAGTTACCATGACTCCCGTTCACATTAGAAGAGAGAAGAGTGCGTGAGAGGGAGAGGACGCAGGCAGGAACAGGCGCACTATCTCAAGCCGACTGCCGACATTTATCATATGTTGACTTGAAAGGATGAACAAAGAAAGCCTTTGTGCTAAACCCTCTTCATTGCTTTGGGATAGATTTCCTGCTTAAGACATAATATCATGCTTTTAGTTTACTCTAGACTCGCCACAGACTTTAGACTGATGTCTGATGGCATTTGGATAAGACTGTATCTGACATGTTCTGCTTCCAAGAGCCATTCAGATTAGGGTAGTATGGGAAAGTTTGAGTCAAGCTGTTTCAGAAACTGGAGGCTGCAACTCTAAGCTCTGCTTGTGAGGCCATGTGTTTCTATGATTACAAAAATTGGGCATTTGTTTTAATAAGAGGTTTCTGTCAAAGGTCTTGGCAAGCAGCTTACATGGCCAAATGAGGGCTAAATTATCCCTCTTAGAAACCAAAAGAAGTCCAAATTGGTCCTTGGATGTGGAATTCTGGAGTCAAGAAGACTTCAATTGGGGCCACCTGTATAGTAATCTGAGTAAACAAGCAGCAAGGAGGACTTTGGGGCATGTGAAGATATTTACGGGCTGTTTCAGAAGAGCCTTTGAAGTAGTTTAGCAACGGCAGAGGGAAGACCCCCACTTCTGGAAAACTCTTCTTTTCTGCCTCAAAATACGAGTATTTTGTTTTTCATTTAAAAAAAAAAAAGAAAATGTGACTGCATGTGCTTGCATTTACATCTGCATGTTAATTAGATTAATTCATTTCTAAATTGTGTCATATAACTTCAAAAAAAAAAACCCTTTCAACATTATTGAACACCAGCATCTAAATATGCAGAAAGCATCAAACACTTCTGAGAGTCAGCTTTCGGTTTTTGACGCCAGATCTTCTTAAAAAACTAATTGCTTCCATCCCAGAAAGCGTTCTGCTCTGAGAATCAACAGGCTGACAAGTTAAAGACAGCTTTATCTCACAATTCCCCGGAGCTGTTGGTTACAAAGCGAAGTTTCTTTGCCAGGGCAACGCTGTAACAAAAACAGTCTGTCACCTTATCACTAAAAGTTGATGACTTAGACTGCAGAGCCAACAGCTGTATGTGCCACAACCCTGAAAGGGTCAGAGCCAAGGAAGGAGAAAGTCCAGTTAGGAGAATCTAGGTTCAAAATGGATAGCTGCAATTAAACATCAAGGTTTGTAGCTTGAAATCTGTCAAGATTCACAGGGTGTTGTCCTTCTTCTGTAAGCACTGTTGCCAGTGAAGTATCTTTTTTTTTTTTCTGAAATGTGGGGTCCACTCACATGGGACACTTCGACTCCTTTGTTCCTTAAACCTCAGAACGGCCCACTGGCACCTTTGTCTAATGGGGCCCAGCTTCCTGTGTGACAGACTGTAAAAACCTTTTTGAAAGAGGCACAAGATGCGAGAGGAAGATGCTCAACAGGGAAGTGGCCACTTACACAGTGTGGCATGTAAATGAGTGGAAAAAAAGAGACTGTTGGTAAGAGAACATAATAAACTATTGCCAGCTTTGAGATAAGTCCAATTAAAGTTTCGAAACGCCGTCAGTCCTCCCTGCTTTACCCTTTTTGTTTCAAGTAAAATATGTTGCATTTTACACAATTTTTAAAAATCTAATTGAACTCCTTTTTACTCTTGAAAATCTATTTTCTCTTTTCTGTCATCATCAGAAATCAAATTCTCCTTGATTTGTGGTTGAGCACAGAAAAAACTTAATGAAAAAAAAAACTTTGATTTTGAATCTGTTATCTAAGTTTAAATTCAGTCACTTAGAGTTGATTTTAAACATCATCGACTCGAAGCACTTTGTCCAAAACTCACCATCCATCTTTGGTTTTCTGTAACTAAACACATCGTGGGACGTCTTGCCTTTCACTCTATGGCGTCCCTGGATAAAGAAGCTTTGTTTCTAACTCAACAATATATTCACAGAATGAGGCGGGAAAAAAAAGGCCTTCGGTTTTATTTAGAACTTGGAAAAATGTATTAAATGAATTAAATACGATTTGTTTTAAATATAAATAAATACAAAACTAATGTATGCCATCAATAACAGACGTACAATAACATCACATCAGAGGATGTTTAGCGTTTGCAGTGATTTACGGCATAAAAATGTAAACAGCTGCTGCTACTGTATCTGCCAGAAACCTGTTCCAGGTGCTGCCCGCAGAGATGGAAATATAATCCTATAATGACGTCTCAGACAGATTGCTTGGCTCAGGGTTGGTTCCTCTCCTCTGTAGGACTCTGAAAAATGAATCAGCCATTGCACCATCTAACATCTGCTATTGTAAGTGTCACCTTCAGTTTGCACAAAAGGCAGGTTGATTACCCGATTCCATGGTCCGGATGTTTTTGAAATGACGTGCTCTCGGGAGAAGTGGATCAAAGTGGAATCAAGTGCTGTAACAACCCTTTGGGGCATTTTGACTTCAGCCGTAACCCAACACTTAGCGGGTTGTGTTTTAACAGTGATCAAGTCCTCAGGATTATGCCAAGAAACGATGAGGAGGTCCGAGTGCTCAAGGAAGTTCTGGGACAGTTGAAGGTTGGTGCTTTTTTCTTTTTTTTCATTATACCCACACTTTACACACAAGAAAATGTAAGTAAATCCCTTGGAATCAGGTGGTTTTCTGCATCAATTTGCCATTAAAGGCGTTCTGAACTTTTTCTAAGTCACAATAATAGATAAACACAATGTGCCAATAACAAATAATTATAATCTCTGCTGTTTTTACTGAACGTACCCTTTAAACATTCAGAGTGCTGGAGGGGAAAAAACAAAGCCTCTGAGTTAAAAGTTGCAGCTGCAGTAACTTCAAGTGTGCACTTTTGGTAGCTCTGGCTGAGACCTGAACAACATTCAAGAATTTGATCATCCCTCTTTGTGGAGCTGCTTCACCTCAGAAACATCTGCAGGGTCCCTCCTGCCCTCCTCGGTTCTTCTGCAACATCTCTATGTGGGGTTAAGTTCTGGGCTCTGGTTGAAACTATCCCAAAAGGAGGAGCTGGAAAGCAAGTCTAAATCATGATACTCCCTCCATCATACTTCTCTATTCCACCCCCCCGACAGTCTAAAAAGTACTTTACCAGCAGCCTTGTGGACTTCCAAAGTGCTTTCTGCTGAACTTCAGGGACACAGCGATGTATTGTTTGCTTGTTTTGTTTGGTTTTTCTGCAATGGATAACCTGCTTGTTCAATAACTTATAAATAATAGATTCATGAACAAAGGCATTTAACGGTCCCTTTCGTTGCTCCTCACGGGCTCTTATTTATCTCGTCGAGGATTCTGCATCGTAGGTTTGGAGTCATCTTGGCTGGAAGCCAACTTTCAGGAGGAGTAGCCACACTATTAAACTGTCTGTATCTGTGTCCCTATCAAGCTTTATGCAGATCAGCTATTCTTGATCATCTATCCTCAGAAATCTCTTTTATGGAAAGTATGTTTAAAACTCTTAGAAACTTGAAATGCTAGCAATAATATGAACTCTAAACCACACCTACAAACTAATCAAATTCAAATGAATGTCTAAATGCAGTTTGTTCTGAAGGGTTCTCAAACTTTTCCTTACCAAGGATGATTTGGAGTGTTACACGAGTAAGTGGGAGACAACAAGAGGAATATACCTGCTCTGTGGGACACTTTTAATCATCTTACTAAGAATGTCCTGACAAATGTGAGGTGCAGATTGTTTTTACAGCGTGTGTGGGAGTGCTTGGATGTTTTGCATTTTACAAACTCCATGAACATGGGCTTCAAAGATACTGAAATTAAATGGGAGCCCCCTGAGGACACACAGGCCTTGCCTCTTTTCCCAAACTCATTTGGAAGTAATTATCCATCAGTCTCGGGAGCACAAGCGCACCCTTTTTTTTTTTTTTTGCCCAGTGATATAGTATCTTAATAAAAACTGCGCAGATAGCTATTAAAGCAATTTTTTTTTCTTTTTTGAAAAAGAGTCATTGTAACTTGGTAGTTATTCTTGGGGAAAAAGAGAAACTAGGTCTCGAGATGGTAACTGTAGACAGTTGAGGTAATGTTTAGTTGTTTATTTCTACAGCAGTTTGATTGACATGATTTAGGTTGAGACTGCAGAATAACATTTGAACACAGAGTTGATCAAATAAACACAAGGAATCTAAGTAAATGAAACATTTAAGGAATGTTTGGGAAGAGGTTTTGTTTTCGGTGTTTCATAGACTCTACCTCCAGACAGCGTGCTCAGTTTCGATATCCTTTTTCACAACGTATTTGCAGTCGATCTGCATGGCTTTAAGAAGCGTGATCCAGCAACCTCAGAGCAGCAAAGCTCCGGGAAGAAAGCAGGAGGAGGACTTGGTAAATGTTTATGATATGAAGCGAGGGGTCACAGGAGAGAGCCAGGCCTCCGGTCAGGACCTGGCCCGAGCTTTGTGGATGGAAGCGCAGCCAACATGATGCTGCAAGGCCAACTGAGGCAGCAGCAGCAGCAACTGTTTGGACAGCTGTGGATATGTGTTCTCAGGAGCTTAGTCACACTGCCGTGCCTCCAGTATGCCCGAGTCAAAGTTTTCCACTTTAGGCTATACATGAGGTCAGAGTCTGTACACCACAGAATGCAGGTGAATCAAAAATTCAAACACCTGGTGGGTACATAGCTATGTGCACCCTTGGGAGCAAAAATCACACAATGTTTAAGTGCCAGCTAAAGTAAGATAATTAAATGTTACAAAATGCCACAGAGATGTTGCGTAAAAGCACCTGTTTTTGTCTTTACACCTCTGGGTCAGTTTCACCTGGTTTAGGAAGTGCAGGGAGCTGGTCTTTTTTACCCCGTCTCCATCTAACGTGAGGTGGGCCTCATTTGAAATCGGCGTAACCACTTCCAGAGTCCTATAAATGAAACATGATGGGAAGCTGGGTGGAGATAAAGATGGGGAGTCTGGATGAATCTGATCTGATCTGAATCTTTGGTAACACAGGTTCCTCCAAAATCAGCAAACAGCTCGCTCAGTGAGATATTTCCAGACATATGCAGCCCCAGGTTTTTGATTGATTGAGTTTTTGAGTTAATAGTCACTTTAGACACCCAAATGTGTGTTCTCTTACACAGAACATTTGATTGAAATTATTGTGGAAAAAAAAGTATCTAATAAGTCTGTATAATACAATTTAACCACCAGGTGACTGCAATACCTGAGTAAGACTGAACTAGTATAATAACACTCTAAAATAAAGACTTGGTAATATGGCTCAAATTGACTCATTTAAAATAAATCTGGATGTAGAAGCCAGCACTTTGAACATTTTCAAAACCAAATTACTTGTTGTGCACCTGCTGTAATTATGACAGTATATTACTGAATATTTGGATATATACAAAGGGAAATTATTTTATTTTTATATTATCCAACAGTGTTGGTTTATTTACAAATGCTAAACAAACATATTTCAAGCTTTTTTACATTTAAAAACAAGCTCTTTTACTTTTAATTTTTTTAAACAAAATTCCAGATATCCATCCATCCATTTTCTTGACCCGTTGTTCCATTTCTGGGTCCCGGGTGTCTGCTGGAGCCTATCCCAGCCCATCCCAGGCGAGAGGCAGGGGTACACCCTGGACAGGTCGTTAGTGTTACAGAAAATAATTTCCCCTGAGTAAGGCTTTATCACAGTTCATGTTTGTATTTCTCAACTTTTGCATAAAGGAGCAAAGCATTACTCAACATTTGAGTAACGCTTTGCTCCTAAAAGAGCCAGTTCATCAGTCCATGAACCATGCTCATCATGCTGTCAGTGAGAGTGTTTGTCAGAAAATACAGTTTTAAGCTCAATAAATAGTTATTGCGGGTAACTGACTGCATTAGCAGTTAATTCACATGTGCTAAAGGTAGATATAGCTAGATTATCCATTATGAAATGCACCTTTGTTGTGAAAGCTCACAAGTTGTTGCAGTGTAGCTGACTCACTGGCATCCTGTTTTCAAAGATTTTTCTCTTAAACCTGTTCACTGTCACTGTCTAGATATTAACCCCTCATTTACACATTTCAGCTCCTAATATTGATGATTGTTAAAGTCATACATAAAATGGAGACTGAACACACGAATGAGGAAGGCAGAAGTCGTATTGTTTGTTGTAGCTGCACTGAACTCAAGACTATCAGCATCAGAACAGTCAGATACATTAAACAAGGCCAAAAACTGACAGTATATGATCACAAAAGAGCTTTAGATTCATCCAGCAAGAAGCCTTGAATCAGCTTACAGAAATGCTGCGTCTCAGCACACACTGTCTGTGTCACGGGTTTAATTAATGTACATCCTCTCACGATCTAATACAGAAAAGCTCAAATTCAGTCTTCACAACAAAATCAAAACTTACTGGACATTTTTATTTCAACCTGGCTCGTTGTGCTGCGTCATAAAATACTGACTGAACACAAGAAAGGAAAGGAAAGATGTTAAAGTTTAAAAAATTAGCACTCAGAGGCTCAGAAAACAAGCAAACAGCATCAATAACAGGAAACCTTCGTGAGGAACGACTTATCCACGTCTTCAGGGAGGCAGAGAGGTGGAACATGAATGTGCCCAGGCTGCAGTTTCTTTGCAACAAAACAGGAGTTGATTTGTTCAATATTTTTGCACGTGAAACAAAATTTTATGTAAATGTATTTCAGTCAGCCTAGGTTAAACTGCTGATTGCTAAACCTGTAGTAACTGAGATTAAACTGAAATGAAGCCTCCAGGAGCTTGAACTGAAACGTTGATGGCCTGTTTCTGCGCTCACACAAGCTTCCTTTTAAGCCAGCCCAGCTCGAGAAATTCTGCCCGTCTCCCGTCAGCAGCGGCGGAGCCCGTTCACGTGTTAAACCAGAGGGGCGACATGTTCCAGCTCCCATATAAATTCACCTACAAGTGTTTTTCTTTCTAAACAAATGTTACATTTTATTTGAGCTCTTACCAGCGTATCATAACCTCCTAATTGAGATAATGTTTCTAAAGCAGTCTTTATGGATCATTTGGTTTATTTCAGTTAAACAAACAACATTAAGCAGGGGAATAGACAGCTTGTTTGTTTTTGTTTTTTTTCCGATTTGGCCAACTGGCTTTCATTTACTTGACACAACAAACGCCGAGACAGCTCTTTTTATTGAAGGATAACGTCTTTTTCTGCACACGCTAGTACCAGCTCAAACAAAACAACACAAATTCAATTAAATGCAGCCACCCAACTATAAACTGTTAAACTGAGAAGTCATATAATCCGATAAGGGACTCTTAAGTCCCCTTTTGGCATATGTGTTTTAGGTTTGTTTTGCTAACAGAGGAAACATTTGGGGCACTTAACCATTTGGAAATGCCATAAAAGTGCGGGAGAGGAGAAGGATGTGTACTGGAGGGCACTAAACGTTCCAGCCGTGAGTTTCTGATCCAGCCAGCTCCAAACAAGTTGAATTAATCTGGTATGCATTCTGTGAGCTATTAAACCAATTGACACATTAACAAGCTTTTGTGCCAGCCTGAAAGTGTCTGCTCCCATGCAACAAATGAAATCTAGTAGAGGGTGTCCACAGATGTAGGCAAAGACAGTGGATTTTTGTCTAAAATTTTTTTTTTCTTCTTCAATATTCTCCTGCTCTCTGTTGTTTTATCAGTCTTCCCACATGGTGTCTATGTTTACTTGGTTCCCGGTGTGTTTGTCCAGTGGCTTGTTTGTATTAGCTGAAGTGAACAGCTCCAGCAGTCCCAGCCTGATAAAGTGCTGACACACTGGTTCGGGTTTTTTTTTTTTTTTTTTTTTTTCAAATGTGAGGTCACAGAGGAAAAGAAGAGAGCTGAGGAGGAGCCATTTTTTGCGGCCCGTTAAGAAATTTCATGCCATTAATGCTTCAGCTTTTCCCAGAGCCGCTTCATCACCACGTCTGCAGGAATGTTAAACAGTCCAGGTCTGACTGAAGCTATTTAGTCATTAACACCAAATGTTTGACACGATTACAAACACTTCACAAATAATAATGAGGTCTTTCTTTGAGCCAAAACATTGACATTAATGCCAAGACGCTATTAAAGTCATTGTTACACTTTTATAGTTTTAATTTCTTTGGGGGTTTTTTTAAGTAAACATTTGGAGGATCAGTGAGAACTAATTTCAGCATTTTAACATGAATGAATTGGTACATTTTTTTTAACTAATTAGGTGTTTTTTTCTGATATGAAATTATTAATTAACTAAATTGCCAGTTTTTTAAATACAAAATTAAGAGTTGGCTTATTATCACAAAATATTACACTGCTGTTACTAAATACTTATGCACTTAATTATATTTCTAACTTTTTAGTGTTTTTTTTTCTATTCACATTCTAATTTTAGATGAAATATTGCATACCTGCTTTTATCGTCTTCATTTCCTTTTGGTTGTAATGTCTTAATATACTCATATTTCCTCTTCAGGTGGACTTCTGGCAGCCTAACGCTGCTTCTCTAATCCATCAGAATGGCAGGGTGGATATTCATGTGAAACTTAATGACACACAATTACTGCATACACGCTTGATCCAGAAAAGGATCGATCATTGGTAAGTTCAAAAACGGCTCACGTGCAAGCTGACAATATTTAGTTACCTTTCAAGAGTTTCCACAGCTGACACGTGTCACTTATCCAGCATCCACTGCAATCCCCCAGCTTTTCCCAGACATGAAATGTGATTTGCACGTGCTGAATTGGCCATCGCTCGCATCCAAAGGCTTTCACACTGCCTCAAAGCTGCGACACAGGCAAGCACTCAGATGAGCCCGCCTGCCTATCTGATCCAAAGAGCAACTCTTTCATCTCTTTACACCACCCCTCGTGAAAATTAGCGATGAAATGATGCAGATTTATCAAAGCGACCACAGCCAGAGAGACTTCTATATCCATCCCAGTCCCTAGGGAGAAATTTCAGCTCTGAGGACAAGAAGAGGGAGGGGTCTGAGTTGACTGACTGAGGATGTTTCAAAATAGGATTATGCTGCAGTGGTGGTTGAGGTTTTAAGGATTATTCATGAGTTATTAAACTTCTTAGAGATGTTTACAAAAAGGTAGTGGAAGTCGAAGAAGCATTGTTGCTGGCACAACATCATGTCATCTGTATCTGTCTGGGGTGGGAAATGATGACAAACGAGGGTTTGATCAGGCATCAAAAGAGTCACTAAACATATAAGGATGGCCTGAGTTACGCTGTGACTTTCATTCCTGCTGCAAAACTTGCCAAGTGTAAGAAAACTAGTCGGGTTGTGCAATCAGTGTCACAAATGATTCAACAACTTGATGTGAAGGCATAACATACTCATTCTTCAGGCGCTATATGACGATATATGATGCATTATCTTGAATGCTGCAGTAAACACCCAAAGTCAATATATCTGATGCATTACCAAATTTTAAGTTTTTGTGGTATACAACATTAGACCTAGTTTCATGTCCACTGGTTTGCTGCCATGTGCATCATGTTTGTCTGTCTCCCACAGGGTGCTTATCCCCAATCTACAGAAGGAAATTGAAAAGCAGACGGTGCATCGGTCCTCTCGCAAGCGAAGGTCGGAGTCGCAGTATGACTACGAGGTTTATCACTCCCTGGAAGAGGTACATGTGACGCCCACCTCCAGCCTCTCACAAATGCAAAAAAGGCCACAACTCTGCACAAGTTCGCAAGAACTTTTCTTAAATGCTGTAAACAAGTCTGATGACGTTCACTCCTCTACGTTTTTTTTTGTTTGCCTCTAAGATCCAGAGCTGGATGTTTGAGATGAACAGAACCCACCATCACCTGATTGATATGTTCTCCATTGGGAAGTCGTATGAAGGAAGACCTCTTTATGTGCTTCAGGTTAGGAGAGAAGGCATGACAAACACTCACTGAATAACCGAAAGTAACAGTTGCATTCAAATAACTAACATTTTGTTGATTGAAAAAAATGAGAAATTATATCTGGAAAACAAAGATGCTCCTTCACAGTAACATACCCATACAGAATTAAACCATCTGTAATTCCCTCTCCTTCTTGTCCTGCTGGTCTGTTTAAAGTCTCTGTCGCCCTTTATGAGAGCTGAGTGGAGGAGCGTTGGAGTCCAAAATAAGTAGCTGTAGCCACATTTTGGTGAAACACTAAATAATTTAGCTGAGACAGCACCGATCTGCTTTTTTCAGCGCTCCAAGTCCCATTTCATGTGCCAGCGATCTCACATTCTCCATGACAACTCACAGAAGAAATGGTTTCAACGTCCTCTTTCCTGCTCACCGTTTTTAATCCCACCCTGCTTCATCAGTGCCCCCTTTTCTAACATCTGGATCTGGACATTACACAGGCTTTAATAAACCTCAGTCAGCTGCTCCCATGTGTTCAAAACTTTCTTGTCGTCGTGGTTACTCATAATAACAGACGTTAAAAAGGTCCAGAATTACCGGCAGAAATCCTCAAAGGGACACAGCGGTCAAAAAAAGAGAGAAAAAAGGTTTTAAAAAAGTGTGTTTTAAAGGGAAAAAATCTGGAGATGATGCAAAGAAAATCACGGCAAGACAGGCAGTCCACGGTCTTGTCTTTCTCTCACACTGACGATGGTTGTGTCCTGTCAGCTAGGAAAGAGAAGTCGCCCGCAGAAGAAAGCCGTGTGGATTGACTGTGGTGTTCACGCCAGAGAGTGGATAGGACCAGCTTTCTGCCAGTGGTTTGTCAAAGAGGTAAGAGATGTTTCTTTTTTTCTGTCTTTTGTTTTTTTTTTTTTAATGAAGACCTGCTTTTAGAGATACGTACATCTTAATAGGCTGATCGCTGACTTGCGGTGAGCAGTTTGGGATGTATGAAGCCTTTCTAAAAAGAAAAATAAAAACACCAGATTCAGCTTTCATGCACAGTTATGCAAATACTTATTATTTGTTTTAAACGCTGGCCAAGACATTTACACAAGTTCCATCACACCCTTTGAGCGTTAGTTAATACAGACTGAAATCAGGGGCCAGACCACGAACAGACACAGGCTAAAAAAAATATTTTATAGAGAATTATATGCCAGATGAGAGGGATTTCAAATGCAATGCAGCAATAAGAGTGCCAAAAATATAAGAAAATTTAAAGGAAAATCTGGATGAAACATTTGAGGGACTGAGACGGCTTTAAATGCAGATATATGACTTCTGCTGTATATTTTCAAAATGTATAGCAGAAGTGTTTCAAAAATGAGGTGAGGAAAAAATAACTGCTTCAGTGTGTGCCTCCAAAAAAAAAAAAAAAACATGCATGTTTTACAGTTTTTCAAGCCCCTTTATTCATGTTTGAACCTGTACATGTTTGATTCCTTTCCTCATATGATTACCTCTTTGGCCTGACGGCGATGAGGAGAAATAAAACACTCGTTCAGGAGCCATAATTTAAAACTGATGCCAGTAAGAAACGGCATGTGTAACGGCTGTATCCTTTCATCATTTACTGCATCTTACTGCTGTATTTTATCATCTCTGTCAGATGAGCATTCCAGCGTTTGTGACATTGCATAAATGCACTTTTAATTAGGTCTGCAGTGTATGAAACAGTCCCCCCATCCAACGTGCTGTCACAAATGTCATCAGGAATTCAGAAAGACTCACTGGCTATAAATTGCTCAGCGAGCCTCCTCTTGCCTCCAGATGCTTTTTAGAAATTGTGAACTCCTTCAAGATGTTTTGCTGGGACTGATTTCCAGATCACACTCAGAAGAACAAAGAAGAGGAGACACGGGGAGCCTCAGAGAAGTAAAACAAGCAGAGGGGCATGTCACTGGGTTTTGTTTTTTGTTAAGAAAAGGAGGCTAGGCTTGGATTATAAAGAGAATGAAGGCGTAAGATAATGAGAAGCAGACTGAGAGTGAGAAATACAAAAGAAAAATCAAACTTTTGATTTGTGACAACAGTAAATGGTGTTAAAACACATGAAGTGGAAACGAGATTGCCTGTGATGTAGTAACTAATGTCGGCCACTAGAGGTCAGGGCCCCCTCTATGTTCAGGGCTTAAGCTCATTAACCTTAGCCCACGCCTG
>JAOWBL010000013.1:7914320-7925048 GCA_028564865.1 Zenarchopterus dispar
GATATTTATCATCTCCTTCAGCTCTTCTGAGGGAATACCGAGGCATTCCCAGCCCCGTCAAGAAATATATACATATATATGTGTGTGTGTGTGTGTGTGTGTGTGTGTGTATATATATATATATATATGCATTTTAATCTTGTAGCAGATATTTTCATATGATGCATTAATGTGGGGTGTGTTCTTCTTCACCAGTCCTCCTTGACAGTCTAATCTCACATATTTTATTAATATCTGAGTCCCTAATTCTGCCAAGGAGGAATGTATGTATTCCAAACGTGATAACACCATTTAAATGTGGCCTCTTTCTTTCCTCAGATGAGGGCGCCTCCTCTCATCCGTGTGACGACACCTATTGCGGCCCCTTCCCAGAATCTGAACCTGAGGTCAAAGCTGTCGCCAAGTTCCTGCGCAAGCACAAGAAGCGCTTGAAAGCGTACATATCCATCCACGCCTACGCACAAATGCTTCTTTACCCATACTCCTACAAGTATGCCACGATCCCCAACTTTAACTGTGTGGTAAGGGATCCACTGATATGTGTTCAAACCTCCACCTGTTTAGGTTTTTCTAACTCCATGAAAAGACACAGTAAATTACAGATGTGCTCATGTTTTCGTTGCCCAGGAATCGGCAGCTCAAAATGCAGTAACAGCCTTGTACTCTGCTTACGGGGTGAAGTACAGATATGGACCTGCCTCCACAACTCTGTGTGGGTTCTCTTTTCATTGACTCTTTACATTTAGTGCCTTTCTGATGCCATCCATACACTGGCAGGGAAATTAGATATTATTCATATTGCTATGTCAATTATTTTAATAATACAAAATCAGTTATTGCACTGGATGTTGCTCTTCAGAAGAAGATCATGTGTAGATAAAACACCTAACCTGGAATCAAACTAGATTATTTTCAAGTATTATTGCTTTAAGCTTTTTTCACCCTTATGTTTGTTTGTTTTTTTTGCACAGATGTTAGTTCTGGCAGCTCCATCGACTGGGCCTACAGGAACGGGATCCCCTACGCGTTTGCATTTGAGCTGCGAGATACGGGGTACTTTGGTTTTCTCCTGCCTGAATCGCTTATCAGCCCTACCTGCACCGAGACCACGAGAGCTGTGAAAGCCATCGCATCGGGTCTGCTGAAGAAGTGTGACACACACAGGGACAGATTTCCATATATATGAGCAGAGTTAATCAATGCCTCTCGCTCTTATGAGACTTCATATTCATCTGAGACGTTATTAGGTTATCAGGTGAAGGACTGACAAAGCACTCAAAGCAGGAATTGTTTTTTTTTGTTTGTTTGGTTTTTTTTTTTTTTTTACATTTCATGCTATTTATGACCTTTGATAAGAAAGGATGGGCTGGATTCAGATTGTTTACCTCCAAGAGCTTTTTTTTTTTTTTTTTTTTACAGTGAATGATTGTCATGTCAGCACTTGCTAACAATACAGCAGCACTTTCTTTCCAATAAAAATACAGCAAATATTTGAATGTCTTCCAAAATTACTTTACAGTAAACAATTCGTTTCAGGCCATGTCTTTTTTTTTCTTATAATTATTTTGAAATGAATCTCAACAGTTCCCATTTAACATTTTCAGCTAATGCCTTTATTACTGCAAACCTCTTGTATATAATATGCTATTGTCTGACATTTAGATATTTTTTGTTAGAACTGTTTATTTTTTCTCTCTCACTTGATTCAGAATGAAATATTAAGTAACCTGTCACCTCTGTAGCTTTCTGTGTGCCATTTCTCAGGTATGGAAGAAAACAATGTCAGAAATGTTTACTTGTGACAGCTCACGTGCTAATAATGTATGATATCTGACTTTAATAAATGTTTTATAATGAAGACACTTTAAAACAACATTATATCTTGAGTATGTTACTGCTTCCTTATGTGTGGGTTATTTCCTAATTTACACATGCATTCTTTTCTTTCACCACATCAGAAGAATCAAAATTAATGCCATCTTGCTTACAAAAATCTACTCTTTCTAAAGCAATAAGAGTAAATGTCATGTTTCTAACCTGTGTCTGTGCTCTGTAAGTGTTTTGAACACAAGACCGTGGCCATGTTTGATAGTAAACATTCTAGTTTCTAGTCAAGCAACATTTCTAATGAATGACAAACCTTTCAAATGTTACTCATAACTTTAACTGACATATTGGTGGAGCTAATCTGCTGATTCTTCAACTCTGTTATTTTTTTTTTATGGATTCAGAAAGAGTGGAACTGGGAGGCAAGTCAGTTCAAAGCGAAAGTGAACTATGTCACCCACAACTGCCAAATCTGTGTTGTCAAACTGCCAGATTTCCCGTGTGTTTGCTGCAGGACTCTGTTAAATGTTACTTGAGGCTATTAGACGCAGTGAAGCGATTTCAAACGTAGGTATGCACAGCCACAGGCAAGGTGAGACACTGAGCAATGTGAGGATCACATTAAACAGGGAATGCTATAACAGAAAAGCTAATAAAAATAGTTGTTTATTCTTTAAAATGTGAGAACTTCTCAGTGTTTTCTGATTTTTTAAATAAACTTCAATAGAAAGACAAAGAATATGAGCAGTGGGAACACTTGTTATTCTCAGACTTTTCCACTCGAGTCTCAGGTCCATCAATCTGTTAATCTGCACTGAATTTATTTCATGGGGGCAGCAGCCTAAGCAGAGAAGTCGAGGCCTCCCTCTCTCTGGCCATCTCCTCCAGCTCTTCTGAGGGAATACCGAGGCATTCCCAGCCCAGTCAAGAAATATAATCTCTTCAGCATCTGCGGCTGAGCCTCATCCCAGTTGAACATGCTCAAAACACCACACGAGGGAGGTGCATCAGAGGAATCTTAACCAGATGCTCAAACCAAATCGGCTGTCTCCTCTCAATGTGGAGGAGCAGTGACTCTACAAAAAACCTTAAGTCATGTCTTAAGTTCTAAACTTCTAATTTCAAGTGCATACCTAGTCATAATGTCCTCTTAATCTAATACCCTCTGAAAGACAGAGTAACATTAGAATGCATTTTAACAAGACAAATTGTTTTCAAAATCTGGACCTCTTTAATGTTACCTGACTAGATTCTGCTATGGATCTGACGGTGACTGAAAGAGAAAGAAAATTAATTTTGGAAATGACTTGATTCATCTTAAATGTTTTGAACAAAATGCTTTGGGGACAGTGTAAAGAATCAATTTCAAGTGATGTCTTAAATTATTGCTCGTACACAATTTGACTTCATTAAGCCTAAAGCTTTTAGATTTGTGACAGGGATTTATCCACAGGCCATGTAGTGTGACGTGGATCCACACCAAGAATCAAAGTACTGAGTACTTGTACTGTGTCTGACTTCAATTGTAATAAGAATGTAAATAGTATCAAGATGCTATGTTAAAATTGTGGATCATTTCTATTGCAACAGACATTAATAGTCTCTTTTAACAAAATAACTTTCATTGTTTCCTCAAATAATTTTTGACTTACACTACATGAAAACCCTTATTTTTGCTGGAGTTTTCCAGAACTTATTCTGAGGACAAGGACCGTCAATTTCATGTGTCCCTATTGGCTCTTAGCCTGAACAGCCACATCTGTTAATTTGGTGATAACTCTGTTTTGTAAAATGGATCTGATCCCCCTCCCATTCACAACCATTTGCACTGGTACAGAACATACCGAACCAATCGGAATAGGGCAGGGGCGGGGTTTGTATAATGGCGCAGACTTGCTGACAATACAACAAATGCTTACTGCAAAACAACAACATCCAATTATCAAAGTTTCTTCTCCACTGTATGCCATTTTGGATGCCTTCTGTTCATGTTGGTCTGTTTGTTGCTCTGCCTCGCTTCTCTGGTTGGTTATGGTGTCCAGAGTTTGTCCCTGACTCAATGGGAACTAAATTAAATCTATGTGTCAAATTGAAAAAGACTTAAAATGACAGAGCATGCTAACTGTTGCTTATCCACAGTCAAAGGCTGATGCTCAATTTACTTATCTGAAAAATGAGAACCAGAAAATTACATTATATTAAATTCGGGGGCTCTGCATTGGTAGTTTAGAAGTAAGTTTGTTTTTTTCCCCCAAAAAAGTTTGATTTATACTGTCAATATTGACCGTGGTAAAGGTTCGTTTTGTCATATAAAACAGTGCAGAAGAAACGCAAAAGCTGGCTTGCTAAGTGGTTTCACATTTCAAGCATAGGTATTGCTACAGAAAATGGTGTTTTTCTCCGGTTTGTTGATGTTTATAGGTGTATTTGTGGACGTTTGTCGCCTCCCTCTCCCCGCTGCCTCACTGCGGCCGCTCTCAAACGTACGTGACGTCGTTTCCTCTCTCCAACATGGCGCAGGAGGCAGGTCGTTAGTGGCAGTCTCAGGGATTTACCCCACCTTCTGTGTTTTTATTTATGTTTGTCTGTTCGGGGCTCTCTGGCTGACATTTGTAAACGGACTACATCTCTAGTCGAGGCGGCTGCAGCCCTCCCGTCCCTCTCCCCCACCCCCCTCTCCCCGCTGGGACCAGGCACGCCTCGCTTCAGATTCCCGTGCGACATGTATGAGGGCAAAAAGACGAAAAACATGTTCCTCACACGAGCTTTGGAAAAGATCCTAGCCGACAAGGAGGTGAAAAAGGCTCACCATTCACAGCTGAGAAAGGCCTGCGAGGTGGCACTAGGTGAGTTGGGTTTTCTTTTTCGCATCGCGATGTTCTTGACTTGGACTCATTGATTTAGACACGTCATGCAGCCTTTCACTTATTAGCCGGTTATCCTGCCACAATGTCGCAGTGCTCGGCAAGACTGTGTATCGTCTAATCGTCGTAAGCCTGCCGCTCCGTCGGTGTCGCCGTGCCGCATTATAATTCGGTACAAAATTTATATTTATTGACGTGGCACGGACTCCGTGGAAATGATTCCGTGTTAAACACGGAAATGGTGCAGGAGGGAGGGGTGGGTGTTTGCAACAGAGTCGATGCTGCGAAACTAGAAATTAGGCCGAACATTGTCCAGAAAACTAAGTTGTTCAAGGATGTAGCCCCTTTTGACATCAAGTCTACACATATCTACACCCCGCACCGACTTTAAGTTTAAACCACACTTTTTAAAAAAGCGCTATATTGAACAAGGAAAACCCGCTAAAGGTGAGATGTTTGCGTTTCTTCCTGGAAGAAGGTAGACCCAGTACCAGCTCGGTCATCACAGGGAGCATTTGTCTTGTATGGTATCTGTTACTAATTTATCGGATTAATCACCGATTACTCAAAGCCTTAACTGTCGTTTCTGTTATTTCCAAAAGCAAGACACAAACTATAGTCAGAGATAAACATGAACTCATGCTTGACAGTAGCACCTTTTCATGCTAGAAACGCGTCATTTAACGGAAACTATCATTACATTTCCGGTCTCAACTAAAATAAAAGTACCTTTGTAAAAACAAAAGCGAACCATGATAATGTTTATCAAAAAAGATGTTATTGGTCTAAGTGACAGTGACACTAGAGGAACAACATTCGACTTTTAAAACGTGTGTATTTGTTTTAGCAAGGTGGCTCGAGTCGCTGACAAGTGAACTCGGCTTTTATTTTGAAATCGAACGTCTAGACATCCGTTTTAAATGTGACAGGCTTTGTTAGATTTAGGAGCCTGTTTTTGTTAGCAGGTGTATTATCCTGTCCATAGTCATATTTCGCAAATCTTTTGAAGAGAACCCGTTTGTGTTAAGTAAAAACAATAAAAACTGTTTTATCAAATAAAAGTAAGTTCACAACTTCACATAAGTTCACAATGTAAAGAAAATGATCTGTATGCATTTTTTGATTATGCTAGCCATTTTCTCCCATATATGTCAGTCTTCCTTTTTTTCCTTTTGTCTTTTTAAATCAGCAACAATAGAAAAATGACACTGCCAGAGAAACAAAGAGTCCATGTGATAGTGCAGCCAAAGCTTCTACCTGTCCTGACAGTGCTGCCATTATCCACATGCTCAGCACTTGCAAGGTCTTTGCAGTAGCCCAGAAAGCTAAATGCACCATTCAGTTTGGAAAAGGCAGCTCACCCACACACACTAAATATTCAGTATTATTCCTTATTATTCCTTATGATCAGTACAGCAACAGAAAAATGCAGAGCACCAGATGTTTGGCTGTGCTTAAAGGGGAAATATATAATTTGCACAGCGTGTTCCCATTGATTTGTGACCACCTAGTTTGCGATGATGCCATTGTTTGAGATTTGCATGCAAATTAGTGAGTCACATTTTAAGGACTGCAGCTGTGAGAAAGAAAATAACCAAAATCATTGAGTGTACATAGGAGACTGTTGATGTCTTAAACTAGTAAAATCTTTTGGGATACAAGGATTACTGTATCTTTGCTGCTTTTCTGCAAAGAAGTCACTGTTCATGCAGAAAACTCTTGTTTTTAAAATATTGCATCATGTTGTTGTCTCTGCTGCCAATGTAAAAATATTGGAGGCTTTTTTTCCTTAAAAATAATAATTTACAGTTCTCAATTCAACAAACAATAGCATATTCAGGTAAAACTGCAACATGGGAATGAATAAGTGAAACATAGCAATACTCAGAATCCTGTAAATGAGTGTGCAGTGAGCACAGTGGTGATACAGTAGTAGTGCATATCCAACAACTGGGTGACCCAGTATACTGAGTGACTTACATAATCCCCTCTAGCTCCTGGGACTCTGAGACATCTCTAAGAGGTTGCCTTTGTCAATCTCATCTTTGCGGTTGCTGAAGTCTTCCTATTGAATATTATTTCCCTTTAAAAATAGCAAATAACATTTTCCACCTGCAAAACAAGAGGTGAGCTGAACAGCTTTATTTACTCCACCTTTGTTAGATATTCAATCCTCATTGCTGCCACACTGACCTTTCTCTTGGATTAGCAAAATGTCACTCTACACTTTCACAACAAGTTCATCATGCAGCAGCGGTAGGATCCTGTTATGTTTTGATTATTCAGTCAGTTTTGTTTAGAGCAATTTGAATTTAAAGAGCACTAACAGGGTAAGGCTGATGCTAAAGGCAAAACACCAAAGGCACTCAGCTGTATCTGTCCACCCACCTCTCTGAGGCGTTCACAGGCTTCAAGGTTTCAGTTAAATATAGTCGTACACAAATATTTATTAGCCCTGATTAAACCCATCCTGACTTCTCTGATCTCCGAGGATAAGTTGTTTTAAAAAGCAGCTTTGTTGCTGTTGAATTCAAAGTTGAGAGACTTTGTATCAGTTGCCATGCAGAAAAGGGGGTATCTGGTTTCCAGGCGAGTATAATCACTTGAGGAGTTGAGGCTTGCTGAGCACAATGCTCATTATCTCTCTCCTTGGAGGTTTACGATCTGAGGGTCTGCAGCAGAGGTCACAGCAACCCGAGAAACTGTGGAGACTGTATTCTTGATGCCTACACTCAATTTTTATCAATTTTTCTTTTTGTTCACATGCAGGAGGCAGGGCATGGGAAGACACCTCCACTGTGTTTGGAGGCTTTAATACCTTTAGATGCTGTTAGGGTCTTGTGCAGATGTAACACTATTATGTCAGTGGATTCTATTTATTTGCCATGCTCTCTATTTTTATTTTATTTTTTTAACTTATAATAGAGCTATTCTTGCACATACTAGTGACATATCACTGTGAGATCCTGTTTGTTTAAATATTTGTACATACTGACAAATAATTTTGTGACAAACATTAAAGCAATATATTTTAATCATGTATACCTCAAAATAAACATGAAAGAAGACAGTGACTTGCCTGTTAGTTGCACATAAGTGAGCTTGTCTCCACAGCGCTGTCAGTTCTTGGGAATCACATGTCTGCACTACTTTAACATTCAGGTGGTGGAATGGGCAGATAAACATGCAAGAACATGATAGCACACAGTTCATCTTTTTTATTTTTCATCTGGATTACCATTTACAAAGTGAAAAGTCTGTTGCAGGTGTTTAAAGGCTCTTAAAAAGTTCTGATTTTTGTCATTGTTTATTATATGCTTTCTGGTTTGGTGGTCCCAAAAGTTTGGAGAACCGTTGCTGTTTATCATCTTGCAAATGAATTCATCCATTGGATTTAACTTGTATGTTTTGTTGTGAGTCCACACTCCCTCCTCCAAGCTTTAAATATTCATAATTGATTAAAAGGAATTTAAAAAGTAGTTTTCAGGGCAGTCCTGCTTCAGAATTTTTCAGTAAAGTGCAACCCTCCAAGCTCTCAGCATGCTGAGGGAAAAGGCAGTCCATGGATGCTTGCAACGGTGACTAAACTACTGGAGAGCAAGAGGACTGGGAAGAGAGTCAGCTGACTAGAGTTTGTTTTTAGCCTCTGGATTTATCACTACTCTCTTCTTCACTCCATTCACTGGGATTTCTTTTTTTCTTTTTTTTTTTGCCCATGACTCCCTTTTTCATGGATTAGTAGTAAATCATTTGAATTGCTTCCTGGATCATTTCTATCACGTAGCAGTGTATCAGTCAATTTACGCAGACTGAGTCTGTGTTGTATTTATTTTTCCCTTCCCTCTTTGTAAAGAAACTTCATACAGATTTAAGCATTTTGCTTAAACCTTAATCATACATTTTTCATATGTATTTCATATTTGTGTAATAACATACAAAATTCCTACTCAGCTCTAGATTTGGATTCAAACAAGCCACATTACACTTTGCTTAAATGGTTATGTTAATGCCAGTTCATTTTAAGCATAACTGCAGCAAAATCTCTTCTGATTCAGGGTAAAAATCAACAAGCGCTTTTGAACATCCCTCAAGGGTGCTCCCTGCATGCATCCGCACTACCCTCTCCTTCGAGTTAGCAGGAGAGCAAACAGGACAAATGTACCTCTTATAATTGAGTATGGTAAACACATGCTCCTCTATGATAAGGTTCTTTAGAGCCAAAACATGCTCACCTTTGATAAGCACTAGGTTATAAATGATCCTGACGTTAAATGAGATTTCGACCATGACTCCCCAAAGACCTGACCTGCTCTCCCGAGATATAAAGAGCAGAAGGAAAGGGCTGCCATTGGGGCAAACCTTGGTCGTTTGTGCTCCTAAATAACAACAGAATAATAAATGATAATGGAAAAATAATAGCTCTGCTGATTTGCGTACCTCACAGCATTTTAAATCCTTCATTATTTTTGACAGAAAGTTAGCAGCCTCTGATTTCTGTGCAGCGGAGATACACCTGGTAGAAGCTGGAAGGCATTGTTAGGGAAGAGAGAGTAAACACAGGAAGAGATGACATCTGTCGGCGACATTTTCATGCTGCTTTTATGTTTTCAGGGTGCTGTAAATCTTGATGGTACTGGATGAGACGTTCCTGGGGCTGTTACAGTGTTTGAGTCAAACTAGAATCTGATATGTGTGTGTGTGCTGCTAAACTGAAGTTCTTCAAAGTTAAAAAAAAAAAAAAGATTAATCCATAACTGATTCTACCGTAAAGCTGCAGACAAATGTATGAAAATAATCTGTCTTTGAAAAGCAAGTGTGTTTTTTGGTCGTAACTTCCCTTCCACTCTAGGGGTGAAGCTTGTATTCACTGACCTGATTGATATTACTATTTTTGCCATCAAAATGTCATCATGATATTAAAAGTCAAATTATAGATTTATAAAACTTTGTGGCTTCTACAGATGCTTTTGTTCTAGCAGTTGAAACGTCAATCATATACAGTTTCCAGACAGAAAAAAAGAAAAGCTATGAAATTAGACGAACAGCAGAATCTGAGCACTGTCATCAACATTTTCTGTGTGTACCTCGTTGTTTCACAAAGACTGATGGGGCAGCGTGTCCTACCTGGATTCTGGATACATGTGTAATGTAAAGTCAGGGACAGTTTGTTTTCAGATAAATTGTTCCATTGATGTAAAGGAAATTGAGAAAGGAGAGGCTCAGTGCATGGTCTGTCTCATTTCTTCATTCAACACCGAGTTCAGACGCTTAAGCCGGCTATAACCCCGACACTTGATTAATATTCAGATAATGATTTGGGGAGTAGTTAATGTGACGGGACCTGATAGGAAAAACAAGCCTTTTATACAAGCTTTGAAGCCGGATTAGAATTTAGATAGAAAAATAGTGTGTTTTCTTTCTGTTTTAAAGCTCATACATTTTTGTTTATTTTCTTACACTGATACCTTCTATACATAATGCATTATGTGTCTCCAGTGGTGGCTTCTTCTGGTCTGAAAGCGGTGATAAATTAATTATGGTACAAGCAGATGAGATAAACGAGAAGAAATCCCCTTCTGACTTGCTTTCAGTTGCTGTTTCATTGTGTGAGCCTTGCCTTTATCTGTAACATCTTTTATTGATTTGTTATCAATATGCATCTTGCCCTGCAAATAATGCATTGCTGTTATTAAAGGAGAGGGAAGGGCTGTTGTAAAGAAGACCTTTGAGAGAGGAGACACTGGTACCTGTGGGAACTCGAGACTGTGGTTAAAACTAATATTTTTGAAACAAAGTCTGAATATTCTTTCTGCATTTTTCTTCTATATCTTTTCAAGAGATGGACTATGTATATTTTCTGCGTCGTCAGTTCCAGTAGAAATGTGGACAGTTAGCTAGAGGTGCACAATTATAATTTCCAGTTTTCTTGAAATAAATGTCTTGCGTGCAAATAAAGATTTTGGAGAATTCAGATTTTCTTTCTTAGAACGTCAGTCAGCTACATACTTTAACCTAATCAACAATGACAGATAGCAGA
>JAOWBL010000013.1:7925148-7937212 GCA_028564865.1 Zenarchopterus dispar
TGGAGAATTCAGATTTTCTTTCTTAGAACGTCAGTCAGCTACATACTTTAACCTAATCAACAATGACAGATAGCAGAGGCTGCAGACTTTTTTTTTTTTTGTCTACTTATTAACACCGATCATGCTCAGCAGTCTGTTGCTCCTTTATGTTTTGGAGATGTTTGTTGTTTCAGATTTTTTGGTTATTGTTGTTCTACTTTTTTTTCTTTTCTGTCTTATAAGCTATACTTCTTAGCTATTTTTGTAGTCACTGTGGAAAACCCTCCACAACATGCTCCACAGTGACTGCTTATGATGAGTTTATTGATGGGGGAGAAATGCACAATATTGGCCATTACCGGTCAGAGCTGATCAGACAGAAGTCATTTGATTCCAATCAGCAGCCTATCAATTGGTGCATCTCTGAATGAGAGCAGAGTTTACAATATTATGAATATAGTCTTTTAAAGAAGTCATTAGACTTGTGATTGAAACTCTTTAGAAGATGTTTAATGAGGTCACAGATCAAGTGAGGACTGGTTTAAATTTCTTATTGACTTCTTTGTAGTCATTTTTTGTTTGTTTTTTGCAGCCACAGGAGTCATTCCTTGCAGGCCATTAGAAATAATGCAGGTTTGTTGGCTTTATTTTTCAGACTAGGCACTTGTGTACGTCTTAAATTTACTGTGTATGTTGTTGTTCTTTAAACATTTTTCAGTTCTTCCCCTTCATGTGTCAGGATTTACCACCACTGTTTAAAGGTCAGGGTGATGTGGTTGAAGTTAGAGGAACTACCCATATATGTGTGTGTGTGTGTTTTTTGTTTGTTTTATTTTGTTTTTTTCCTTTCTTTAGGCAATTTGTTTTCCAAGATTTAGTCTTTGGTGGTCTAATTGGGTCCCTCGAGTTGTTCTGAGTATTAAAAGTTAAGTGATTTTCTATATGCGTTCCTAATTCACTATTCTCATCCATTTTTTCTAAAGTGCATGACAGATGTGTGACCCTTACAAAGATGGTTATTAAATAACAGGAATGAAGGTTTTTTTCTCTCTTTTAGTAAATATGGTGTTATCAAGTTCAGTACAACTTTGGAAACTAGGTAGACTATTCTGCTTGTTTCCACTTGAGTTTGGATTAAGAAATAAAATATCATGATTTATGTCGAAAGTACATTTTAATATGATTGTTAGGTGTAACAGTACAAGAAGTTGATTATGTCTGAATGAATCTCTACACCATTATGGTTTCCTGCTGAAAGCTGTTGGAAGAAGGCAAGTATGAGAAAAGGTTATTCTGACAGAATGATTTCAAGAAGCTCCAGTGAACAAATACTGCAATCTTGACTTTTTATCCTCATCTTCACCTTTCTGACCTTCTTCTTTCTTCCTTGTTTTTCTTTTTCTGCTTCATCATATTCTTCTCCTCCTTCTGCTCCCGTTTCTTGCTCCTTCTTATCTTCTTCTTCATCTTCTTTTTCCTCACATCCTCCTTCTTCTCTTCCCCTTTGTCCTCCTCCTGCTCTTTATTCTCATTTTCTCCTTTGCTTTCTTTGTCCTCTTCTCCACCTTCTTATCTACCTTGTCATCCATCTGCACCTTCTTCTTCATCATCTTCTTATCCTTTTTCCTCTTCTGCCTCTGACCTCCTTTTCATTTTTCTCCACTCAGGATCACCATCTTTCCCAAGAAGCCAACATTCAAACTTCCAGGTCAGACAAGGAAGTAAGAAAAGTTGCAGTTCCTTGACTGACCACTGGAAGCTCACTTAAGAACTAATAGTTTCTGTTCACCGAGCATCGGCTAATCACAGTGCTCCTTTCTGACTGCTTTTTGTTTGGGAAAAAAAAAAATCCAGTCTTTGCATTTCTTCTTACTTGGACGGCTTTGCCTGATGGGTAGATTGTGATTTGGTGTCACTACCTTTTTGTGGTGGAGAGCTCAATTGCAGTTTCAAGTGTAAGATACACCAAGTTCATGCTTGCTTTGAAAATACAGTTTACCATGGATGAAAAAAAATACTACTTTGTTCTTTGAAGGTTGATACCGAATGAAGTTTGGTTGAGGCAAACACCTCTCATTTCTGTCTGCAGAAAAAAAAAAACTCTGTCAACAAAACTCTGTTAGTCCTCATTTAAGCTCTGGCAGCACTTGTTTTGGACCTTGTTTCACAGGGACACTCAAAATGATGATGTTTGGACGGATTTGACAAGTATAAATGAATATTAATAAGTAAGCATAAGCTAAGTCAGACAAGCTAAATGTGATTGTCATAAGGTGGTTGTTTTCCAGCAGGTTTCCCAGGCCTGTTCATTCCTTCCATTAGCAACATGATGTTGAACTGTACGAGGAAAAAGAGGCTTCAAAAGCACTGTTCGGAAATCCTGCTGGTAACTTCACTGGGGGTTTGTCCAGTTCTTCTTGTCTCTGATCTTACATTGCATCTTCTGCATCTTCTTCGATCACACCACCCTCTGTGCATCCTGTTTCAGTGTAGCCAGAAAACCCCTCTCTGTTCTCCCCCTGTATTTACAAGTGCATTCACTATCCCTCCTCTACACCATCTCAATCTAGCCTCTCTTACGTTAGCTCCAAGTAAGATCAAAATTATAATTATTTTGGCTATCATTAGATTTGTAATCGTTACATGATTAAAAATGGGAATGTACTGACTTAGGTATGTTACGTTTATCAATTTTGCCATACAAAGTTGAAATTTTCATGGTGAACATAAATTTAGGACTAAAAGAAAGTTCAGACAAAATGAAAATGATTCAGGCCAACATCACATATGCTGGCTGAGCTCTTCCGATAAACTCTTTAAAATGTTTGCCCTGAAGCACTACCGTGACTTTAATATTACTCAAGTAAATATTATAATATAACACACAAAAAGGAATAAGGAACCACTCACCTATGACCAAGTGGAGTCTACGCTTGGAGCGCAAACATCATTCAGAACACAAGACAGACTGAGTGGGGAAAATAATATACTTTTTTTTTTCTCAATTATCTTTTTTTTTTGGTGATCATTGGGAGCCAAAATTGAGCTCGCAATTAAAATTCAATTAAATGCACAGCCCTTTTTCCACGATTTCTAGCCCTGGCTGATCCTCTGATGTGCTCATTCAGAACAGTGTAATAATAACTGAATTTCACAGAGCAAAAATTGCAATTTGTAACAATATAACAGAAAAGTGGCAAATAATCTAATAATCTTCCAGGGTGGAATTGTTATGGGTGAATTTATTACAATAACAAAATCAGCGACTGAGTAATCAAGGTCTTGCAAATATCTTTTGGACTTTTGGACTCGAAAATGAGAGCCTTCATTTAGCCCCAGGAAACTAGTGATTAGATGAGACCTTATGCAAGTGCAAATGTAGTGGCGGGAGCAACACACACACGCAAAGCACACGATCAGGCACATGCGATTAGTCAGCTCCAGCAGCCCCTGACAGTACTCCCTTCTTCCTCACCAAATGTAATTACTGTTGTGCAACCTTCCTTTTCATTCTGGACAATGGAAATGTCTCAGGTCAGATTTCAATCAGGTTCTCCTCGGTGGTCGCAGCTGCCCTCTATTTAATTGTTTGTTAGAAGGCAGAATTGGACGCAAACACGACAAATTCATTCAAATTATTCAATTTTAGCACTTTGATGGGGTTTGTTATGTCTATGCTTATTGCCTTATTATAAATGCTACCACAATGCAGTCACTCAAATAATGAAGAAATGAAACATTTCCAAAAGGGAATTTCTTTTAGGCTTTCAACCATCATAAAGCAACAATTTACATATGTTCAAAAAAAAAAAAAAATCAGTCTTCAATTTCCTCACTTGATACATCTTGTTCTTCATGCCTTGTTTGTACTTTCTTATCCTACCTTTTGTCAGGATTGACCACCATTATTTGAAGGTAAAAGCCATCGGGCACTGAATTGAATTAGCAGTTTGCTGCATATGGTGTGTTTTAATCCCAACCAGTGGATCCATGCCAGATGCAGATGAGCTCTGAATTCTTTGAAATGGAAATGGTTCTGCAGGAGGCAGGATGCCCTTTATTAGTCTCCAGCTCCTTTCAGGTGAAGGAAAGTGAGTCACAGTATCACCTCTAACCTCTCCTGTGTTTGTGTAGAGATTGTTAGAAGAAAGAATTTTCATTTTGCTCCTTTGTTATTCCCTATTTCTTCTGTTGCCTTTTTAGTATTGGAGAGCTTGACATGACTTACTGGAGCCTTAAAATGAGACCTGGCTAGTAGGCAAGTAATATTTGGAGACACTCGCATTGTGCATGAGCAGAAATTGTAAAGTTGATGAAAGACGGGTATGTGAAGCAGGTTTTCTTTGGAAAGTGGACTTCTTGTCCTTAAAGCCTCTCTTTGTCTTTTTTTTTTTTTTTGGTCCAGTGTTTGCCTGAACTCAGAGGAAGCCGTTTTCCTGCTGCTGGTCCTGTGACTTGTTCTAGAGCATCTCCAGGGAAATGTCTTTTTATCGGGCTCCCTTCTACCAGTTTAGTGTCCATGTGCAGCCTTTGTTGCATCTTAACGGATGAAATGTTCTCATGAGAGTTTTGGTGCTTGTGTATCTCTTTGTGTGATACTGTTTATGAAACTCTTGCTTGCAGATCATCTGTGTATTGAATTAGTGTTGATCCAGTGTCTCAAGTCAGCAAGAATATTTGCCAGGTGATTGCAGACCAGTCTTGGTCTGTTATTGCACGGCTCTACTTGGTCTGCAAATTGTCCGCTCTAAATGATGATACAGTTTAAATGAGCTTAGCAGAGAGTCCAGTCAGGGGATTAGGGAATATTAAAGAGCTTGTATTATAGTAACTGACAGACTATTAACTTCATGTTTTTGGGATCTACTTGAGCAAGTATAAATGTTTTGATGTCCAGAAAGCAGTTATTTTATGATGCTCTGCTTTTATGCAGCAGCTCTTTTCAGTCTCTCTGAGTTAATCCATTACATTCTTATTTCTTCGATGCCAGAGGGTATGGACATCTCTGCTTTGAGACACCCATGTTTTCTCTGAAACACAAGTTCCCCCCACTTTTTTCCCCTAAGTAGCTAGTCACTGGTGAAACTGAAGTTTGCAAATGCAGTATTTGGCAGCCTTTCCTCTGGATTTATAATCGTTTCCATCAACAGTTCTTCATTTATGATGGTTGCCAGGTAACAGGAACTTTGCTCCTGTTTCTCTGGTGCTACAGATGCAGCGACCCTGCATGTATACTCACAGGTTAAGTTAACACAAGTGTCAACAAAGCTTCCTACACACACACCTTATTTCCAACATTCTCCATTGCTCTGTCTCAAACATGAAACATGACCCCTGGTGTTGCATGCACACAAACACAGTTTTTCACTAATTGGTTGGCTCCATGACTCCACGCACAAGTTGAAATTGTTCAGTACATGCAAAGTAAATAATCTTCCAAAAATGACTGGAAGGCGTTCCACAGCTATGTCAGAATGAGAGGTTTCCATGGGAATAACAACACCTGGGTATATTACATGACTTCATAGTGCTTTTTTTTATAGAAACATTCAGTTTTATGGAAGTACATTAAATTAGTTTTTGTGTTAATGCTTTGTAGGTGTTCACAGGTGTAAGTCAAAACTACATGCTTGAGATTAAACTCTTAATTTTTGCACTTATCTGACAGTTGATGCTCTAGACTTATTATTAAAACACCTGGCCACACTTGAACTAAAAGTGCCCTGGGAGGAGATGTTGGAGGAGGCCAGTGAAAAGAAGGGGGGAAAATATGCAGAGCTGATGGAAGGTTATTGCAGCTGAGGAGCACAGTGTATACCTATCAAAGTGGTGTTCAGATGTTTTGCAGGCAAATCATTCTTCAAAGCTTATAGCGTCACTGGAGCTTGCAAAAGGAAAACCCATCAATAGGGCACCAGAAGCTGCAGAAAATGGCTCAACATGGCTGTGGATCATGAGGGGCAAGGAGTGGGCTAATGCTGCATATATGCAGGCCAGGAATTGGGTTGTTTGGGGGAGGGGGTCTGAAGTTGAATACCCCAGGAACTTGACTGAAGATCTATCCAAGTGCATCAAGAGACGTATGAATCAAATAAATGGGGGTTTGCAGCATAGAGACATTCAGAAATAGGATTATTGTTCTTAGCCAAAGAACAGCTTAGTAGGAATATTGCCTTTTTTTCTTAATAATAGCAAAAGTATACACATCAAGTCAAATATTTATTTGTACAGTCCCTTTAGAACAACTGGCTTGACCAGATTTACTGTAGATCTGTAATATGCACTAAAAATAAGAGTAAAACCACGGAGGTTAACTTTCAGTTTGTTTTAAAAGCCTAAGATAAGAATGAAAGGGAGTTTTAAGATAGGATTTAACAGTGGGCTGACTGTGAGCCAGCTTGACATTGAAGGGCAGCTTGTTCCAGAGTTTTGATTTTTACTTCTGCACAAGCTTCATACCCCTGGTCTTGAGCCGTATCTTGGGGACAGTTAAAAGAAACTAAGTGACCTATGTAGACCTACATAATTTTTAAAGAACAAATATATCATAAGAAGAGGTTTATGCAGGTGAATGAGGAACATATCACTCAGTCCTTTTTAGAAACCTTAAAAACAAGGTCAAAAATGTCGTGTGTGCAAGATTTACTGTTTAACCTGCAGTAGACATTACTAAATTCTTATCTTAGTGATTATGCAGTTTTAAAAAAATGTCGGTATGTCTGGCAGTTCAGGTGTTTTCTCTCTGAATACTGGGCATCTTACTTTTAACTCCTTATAAATTAGTAGAAAGCTGCACAAAGAATCTATTCCTTCTACACACCTTTGATCAGCTGCACACACAATCAGATACCATCCCAATATTTTAAATAAACCTGATAGCATGTTGCACTTCAAGCAGAGGTCTGCGTAGAAATATTTCTTTTTTTCTCAATTATTGCAATAATTTTTCAGAAGTTGAGCAGCTCATGTGGCCTTCTTTGTTTGTGGTTGTAGTAAATACAAATCATCTCCAAAACCTTCTGCCACAGCAGATAGATACAGACATTTCACTTCTCATTAGTGTACAAATAAATGTGGAAAAATGTAGTCGCTTTTGTGAAAAGCTATGAATGCTTGTGGAGTGTTATTCCTGTGTAGCCTTGAAGCACGTCTTAACAAAATGTAGTGTTTTATACTGGTAATTAGTTTAATGTAGATCTTCTGAAAGCTTGTGGCTGCATTATTTGTAAACATGAGAAAAATAATCTACTACCTTATAATTTGCATAACTAATAAGCTTTCTCGTAGAGAAGGAAATTTCAGAGCTTTCAGAGAATTTATTTGAAACGTAATAATAACTACACCACAATCTGTGTGCACTTGAATTTATTTCATATCTCTTCCCACAGCCTCTGATGTCACGGACAGTGGAATATTATTCATCCCCTTGCAATAGACGGCTTCATCTGACATCCCTCTCGTAAACCTTATACGCCCATTCAGGCTCAATTTAGGAAAGTAGATCCATGCAGTATTTAGAGTGGCATCTGTTTCTTACATAAAGCTTGTCGTCGTTAAATGCATGCATGAGAAAAGCCAGATGACACTGCATTTGTTTTTCACAACATGCATGCCATAGGCCCAAACAGATCCGAGACAAGCATGAAACCTTTCGATTCCAGCGTTAGTGGTCTTGGTCGTACCCGAGCTGGACATTCATGTTCAGGTTTCTGCACTGCTGCAGGCCCAGGACTGCTTTGTCACTGCAGTCAGGCAGGGTGGTGCCCAGGAAGAGGATGGCTCGAGTTAGTCTGCAAGCTGCTCTTGGCAGCAGCGGGACACTCGGAGCAGGTTGTTTTGCTGTACTGCCTCGAGACATGGCTGGACTTTGAACTGAGACACAAAAGCAGGGTGTTATTGTGCTTGAAATAATTCTGCCCAAATTCTTCACTACCTTGGTATAACGTTTATTTCTTCAGGGAAAAGTTGATGAATATTTATGGATGTTTTTTATGAAAGGTGTTTACAGTATTTACTTATATACACAACGTTCCAGTTAGAACAATAGAGTCTGAACTTCTGAGGGATAACGCAGTTCTTACTCATTCTTGACTGAGATTTTCCCTTAGATACTCCAGGGTTTATTAACTGATATCCCTTCATCAACCCAGCTTCTAACCTTTGGCTCAGATTTCCCAAATACATGTGTTGCTGATTCATCAGCCTTATCTATTATAGCTGCCTATTTCAACCTAAGAGGCTGACTGCACTGTGGTGTAGTTAATATCCAAGTCATTATCAGCTTTTGCTGTAGCTCAGTGTGTGCGCGATTGAAGGGGATCACTGATAAGCCCATTTCAAACTCTTATAATATAAAGCTTTGCAGAAACGCGTCGTAGTTCACTGTCGGCTTTCAGCAACCGAGTGTGATATTGTTTCTCTCTGGATCATCTCAGACGCTGTCACCTGATGCTGTGAGGTTGTTGGGCCTTTATCTCAGAATGACAGATCACCGTCTCATCGGATTTCAGTCATCCTTACGCAACATAGCTCATAGTCTATAGGCTGCAGTCATCATGGACATGCTGTGCATGCTCATGCTTTTACCATGTATGCTCTGTAATGCTGGCATGTATGCCACTAGGTTATTTTGCATGGGCTGGCATCAGGCTGAGGAGTCATAGCTTGTCCCCTGATGTCGTCATCTCATGCATTTTTCACAGACAGTCATGTTGTGCCACGGTCATATATCAGACTTTGTTTCGGGCTCAGGCCCAGCCTATTATCGCTGCTTTAATAAGTCTCCCATAAGGCTGTTAGACACGGGGATATTTGTGCTGTGTTGTCTTTACTAGACATAAAGGGAAGTAATGAAATAAGAGCTTATAAGTCGTATGTTTTCATAATAAATCATACTGTAATGGCTGCTAACTGTGACTCAGCAGTTCATATAGATGTCTGGATTTCAGCTGAGCATGCAGACGTGTATTTTTTTTTCTTTTTTTTTTCTTTTTTTAATTCTGAACTTTTTTTATTTTTACATCAGTAGGCTATGAAAAGAGTGCACTTTTACCAGCAGGGAAGTACTTGGCTGACATGCTCATTTTGTACATCTTTTCTGGTTTCTTGGGTGTGTACAGACTTGGAATTCCATTCATTTGAAAGCAGAGTGCAGACAAATTCAGTAGGGAACTGAAATGATATCTTTTAAGGTATGTGTGTTCATACCGAAGGAAAGGGTTATCTGGCCTAGTTATTTTTTGATGACGAAGGAAAAGCCTAAAATCACTATCTCTGAAGGGAGAATTTTCTATGTCTGTCTTACTGTATACTGTCAAAGTCTGGGTAAAATCCAAAATGATACTTAAAATGTGAACAATTATTTAGGTGATCGAGACTTGTTAGGCTGCCCTCAGACGTTATGGAGTTCTTGCAGGTTTTGCTAAAATGGTGAAAATTTCAAGTTTGAGCTGCAGATCATAAGAGAGCCGTTTTAGCTCCCACAAATGCGGAGAATTGGTGAACTAAGCATATTTTATCTGACAGATCTCAGGTAGGGGCGGCTTTAGTCCAACATCGTGCACAGAGATGATTTAAGAAACACGTGAAAGAAGCCAACTATGTGACAAAAAGTTGTTACGCTCACGTGATATGGTTTTTCTGGCAATTTGAAAAGCATACTTGCTAGCTAAACAATGGATAATTGACAAATGACCCCGACGACCTACTAGAGGGTCACTGAGGTTGTTATTAATTTATGTGTGGCTTAAACAACTCACAAGGATTTATGTTTCAACAAGAGATTTATAAGCCTGGAATTCCAGGCCAAGTCGCTTATTCAAGTCTGTTCAATTCAGCTTTATTTATATAGCGTCAAATCACAGCAAATGTCATCTTAAGGCACTTCAACAATACAGTTAAAGTCATTCTAAATTATTCCAGTTAATACAGAGCCAACTTAGACCTAAAAAAGCTTTTTAGATGAGCAGTAAAATGTCACAAACCAAGACAACAAACCCAGCTGCCTTTTATTCCGGCTGGATATCTGAAAATCTACACCAACATACTAAAAAGGTCAAAACACCTCATTTATTGATCTCAATAAATAAATGGATGAATAAATTAATTTTAGTATACCTTGTACTTCTTATTAAAGTCTTCTCTAATGTGCATTGCAAACTATTTTGAAAATAAAGAAGTAATAAGATCAAGATCAAGTATGCTCTCAGTCTGTATGATCAACTAATGGCGTTGGAGGAGAAATATGGGCTTTACAACCACAGCTTTCTACTTACTGGCTGCAATTTCAAGTCCTTGTGTGAAGCTGTCAATTAGAGAAAGAATCAGAGTTGGTGGGTCAGAAGTTTACAAAGGCAGGAAAAAAAAAAGAACATAAATTGGATTTGGCTCAGAGAGATGCAATCAGTGCATCTCTTTTACATATTTCATAGCCCATCCTGAGTGTAAAAAGCTCTGATTAGGTACACACTCTATGTCTTGCTGTATGTATTTGCATAAATTTGATAACTTTCCTGCAGTCATTTGTCATGAAGCTTGTATTGAGAAAGTATTATCCGGGGGTCACTGCAGAATTACACAGACAAACAGGAGAGGAGAGACATACTTGGGAGTCTTTTGCTTTGGCATTTGTTATGTTACATGAGTCCTTTTGTGGAGTCTATGATGGCATACTTGGTCAAGTACTCTCTCTAAAGCATAGGAGATAAAAAATTAGATGACCCTGATTATTTACATTCTGGGAATCTCAGTAGCTGATTGGCTGTTGACAGTATCCAGACTGAAGGACAGAACAGCCAGCTGAATGACTCAATATCCATGTAAAAGTAATACAGTGTTTACATTAAATATGATAATCTAATCTGTTTTGTCCATGTAATAATCTACTTTTTTTTTTGTTTGTTTGAGTTTGTTTCAACTGATGGTGACAACTCAAGACCTTGACAAAGTGACCCAGTATTGTCTGGTCATCCCACTTTGTTTTGTTTTCAGTCAGAACTGTAATACTTGCATTCATCTAATGTTGAATTTGGGTCTGCAGAGACATAGGGAAGTTTCACACCCTAACCCTTTTAATCTCGCCGTAAACACAGGAACACATGCTTGAAACTAACTAGACTTCAGTGCCACAAAGTGCTGAGTGCTGAATATTCACACTAAATGGATTACTTTGAAAGGACTTAGCCTTCCAGCAATGAAACAGTTGAGCTGTAATTGCATAATGGGGGACCCCACACCCCCACCTACTGTGGGCAGGTGTAATTTTTTTGAGGGGGCTCTGCTGATTTTAACTGTGCTTTTGAAAGCAATGATGCCCCCCCTTTACTGCCCAGCACTCATTAGCCTGTCTTTCAATGTTCTTGACCCTTATCCCCTCATGACTGGAAATCTGTGAAGTAAACAAAAAATGCTGCCCAGCCTCACGGACATGGCTCAGAGTGAATAATGATTAGATTTTTGGCAATATATTCACCAGGTTTCTTTCTGCTTCCTGCTTGCTATTGGAATGTATAAACAGAACTATCACCATGACGACAAAAGTTCAGTGTTTTGGGTGGTGGGAGTTGCACAGTGAGCAGATAAACTTAGGTAACTTTTAATGCATACATGTCTCTGTTGTTGCACCTTAATGTTTCATATTTGGTCCAAGTTTAAGCAGAGTTTAAAAAAAAAAAATCTAAATATGTCATGAATTCAGTATTTCTGTCTTCCTTTTGGGGCAAATTGAATATATTTATTCTGGCAGATAAATGTTATTTACTGAGTGAAGACGAAAATATATGTAATTTAACATGTCCTGCATTTCTTTTTTGTCTTTCAGAGGAAATCAAGGAGGAATCAGAAAAATTAAGGTATGCTGCTGATGAATTATGCAACACAATGAGGCAACGAGGGTCATTTACTGGGTTTTGTCTTTCTGTGCATGTCAAGTCTCTGTAAAATTTATGGCTCAGTCACAGGCCCCACTGTGTCTTTCTGCTGTGTTCAGGCTCATAAAAGGGATTAGAATAGTGTGTGTGTGTGTGTGTGTGTGTGTGTGTGTGTGTGTGTGTGTGTGTGTGTGTGTGTACCCACAGCCTCCAGTGTT
>JAOWBL010000013.1:7937312-7967223 GCA_028564865.1 Zenarchopterus dispar
GTGTGTGTGTGTGTGTGTGTGTGTGTGTGTGTGTGTGTGTGTGTGTGTGTGTGTGTGTACCCACAGCCTCCAGTGTTTGCGTCTCTTTCTGGCCTGTTCCCAAAAGCCCCCTTGTGTTCTCATTAATGGCTTTCTTCATGAAACCCTGGCCTTTGCTGAACTTGTTTTTGACGGTGTGTTTTCATTTATGGTGCGTTTGTGAACAGGCTGCCAAGTAACATGCTCTTAGGAATGCAATGTAGCACGAGAGCCACCTCTCCCAATCATTTCTTCTTCCTGTCCACTTAATATTTTCATTTCCCCCTTGCAGGTTTAAAACTTGCCATTTCCCCTTCATGCAAATAAGCACTCTTTCATTTTTTTCTCTCCATTTCAGTCACCAATCTCCCAATTTCATCCGAATTTCACCGTAAAGACTAGGACTTGGAGATCAAGGATGGATGTAGAGGCTGTCTGCAGCCACACACAGCTGACACAAATGCAGCTGCTTTTTGGTTTTACTTCACTACTCTCGCTTATATTTCTTGTTATAAAGATGCACAAGAGGAGGTTTTCCACTTAAGAGTACAGATATGCTCTTATTTAGCCGGCTGTGCTGCCTAAATTACCTTTCTTTGTGCATTCATGCTTGAATACAAAGCCATAGATGACAAAGACCTCCTTGAAATCTTGAGAGAAGTGCTGAAAAGCATTTGCAGCGGCACATCTTTATCAGAGTTTAAAGTCCTGTCGTGATATAGTTTAAAGAAAAGTGGATAGTTGAAGTGGATAACTGAACTAGAATTGAATTGCTTTTCTGTGTCTTAAGCCTCTACCAACATAAACACTACAAATACCGTCTCAATGGGACTTGAACCCAACTCTTCTGGGAGATAGTCTTTCACTCAAGCCATTTATTTAAAACGCTCCACTCCTCCAGGGACTCTGCTGTGTCGTCTGATCTATGACTGACACACGTCTCCTGTCGGGGGTCACATGTTCTGAAGCCTGAAAACAGAGTCAAGAAGAGTTTCCTTCCAGACTGCTGGAATTACATTTTACTGAAAGCTTATGTAATCTCTGCCCATTAACTCCAAAACCCTTAAGCTTTTAAAAGACTTCTCGTCTGTGTTTGCTTGTAGCGAAGTACAGTATATATAAGAAATTGCTTTCTTCCTTAAATTTAGAAGAGAAGGTCGATAACTTTGTGCCACAGCCAAGAGACCATTAACTTAGCTGCGCTTAAAGACCGTAAATTGTGGGAAACAGAAAAACCGGCTGTGTCTAAAGATGACAAAACCCAGTCACCAGCACTTCTGAGGCTCCGCGATCAATAAGACGTATTTTTTGTTTCAACCGATTTAAAATCTGAAGCATTAAGACAGGTTGGTGTGTTATAAGCAGTTGTGAATTGGACTGTTTCTAGATTATTAGAATTTTGATGCTAATTATCCTTTCTTTTTTACCGTTTTGATGGAAGAAAATTAATTTATTCTTGTGGTTTTCCCTCAACTCTCGGAGAATCCTGTGAAATCTCAAGAGTGATCATGAACTCATCCTTAAAGGAGGCTAGATTTAGATTTGTTTCCATGGTGAAGGAAAGCAGTCAAATTCAGAGTTAAATATAGAACTATAATATTCACCTCAATGTATTTGTGATTTTTACTGAATTTATCATCATACAGTGCTGTTGTCTCATCCCACACAAGGTGGATGCTGGTTGCTTCTTTGGAGCGCTCGAGATAGCTGCACAGAGATGTAGAAGTAGCCTCTGCTGTTTGCCTGAAGCCCTGTTTTATAATATTTATGTTTTATAACTGGGCTCAGCCTGACATGGAGCTGATACAAAGGAAAAAGAGAAGGCCAGGTGACGTGAAGCAGCGAAACCCAATATCTGAGAGAAGAAGACTTGCGGGTCAGACCATGTACAGGAGCTGACAGAGTTGCTGCTATTAGCTGAATCACAATCCCAATTAGAGCTGCGCAAAATGTTTAGAACATTCCTAAAGATGACACAACTTTCCAAAAGTCTTAATGAAATATCTGCCGCTTGCTTTTGTTCAAATAACAGAGTATCGGTGCAAAAGCTCCTGTCTTTACAGCTCTGTTTATGGCAGCTGATTTAAGGGGGTGGAGTCAATGATTTGACCCGACCAACCTCTCCACAAATCGCCCAGTTCCAGCACAGTTCTGACTGGGAAAAGATCCGATTGGAAGGTTTACATTTATAACTACAAGAGGCTTTCATCGGACTTTTGTCTGGCAGCTCTCTGAAATTCAACACATTTGCAGCAGATACTTGTCAGAGTGTGTCATTTTGTACCATATTGAAGCAGGAGAGTTGAGTTTGCGAGGACACGCAACGCAGAATGGAAGTGATCATAGCAGTTAAGTTTGGGAAAGATTTACCCAGATAAATATAAAAGGATCAAGGATCCTATCGAAGATAAGATTGATTTTTTTTTTCTTCTTCTTCTTCTTCATGCCGAGTTCTTCATCCCTGCCCAAAAACACAACCCTCCCCCGACATGAACACACACAGCAAAGCCAGAACACTGCCAGAGATTAAAATGTCATGGCAGAAATGTGAAACATTGGTCCAACTGTCTGAAAAATTCTGAGACGCACATTTATCAAGAAAATAAGCCTTCACTCCCTCTAAATTTAAACAATTTCGAGATTTATTGTTCTTTTTTTCATCCTCAGTAAAGAATATCTCATTGTTAAGCTGTGCACGTTGAAGCAACGTATCATACATTTCTCAGCTGTCAGGCAAAACTGGGCATGCTCCTGTTCGGGCTGATGACAACAACTGAGCACAAAAAATATGCATGAATTCTGATATCTGTGCAGTCGCTCAAACTGCATGTAATATTTCCAGTTTAGAACCATATAATAAATTGACACAGTTCGGATCTGAAAAATAAAACTAACATTCTGATTTTGGCATCTACACATAAGGGTGAAAAGATGCGTTGGAAAAAAAAAAGATATACATCATTTCAGTGTGAATGTAGAGCTAGTTGTGACAACAAATACAGAAAGAAATGGTGTCAAGCACAAAAATGTAGTTTTTTCCCTTAAAAATTTTCAATGTTTAATTTTTTTTTTTAATTAATTTTGTGTTGAAAGTCATTAATTCTCTAGGTTTCCACGTTGCTTATGTCTTTTTTTTTTTGTTCTCTTCCCCCTGCCCAGCTCTCTGAGCATCCTCCTTTTTGTCTCTTTCTCTCCCTGATCTCTTGATCTCTTTAATGGAGGCTGCTTGCTGTCTGTTTCCTCTTTTCATTTCATATAGCTCTCTTCATAATATTTTCCCTTATTCTCTGCCTTTTATGAGGTACTTCAGAGAGGCCTCCATCCTCTCGTCTTTTATTTCTCTCTGATTGCGTCCTGCAATGCTCGGTGAGGTCGTCCCTCTGAAAAGAGCTGAAGTCATCCTTTTTCATTGCCAAGACATAAACAATGCCTCCCCCTCCTTCACTATCTGTCTGCTTCCCTCCCACCCTTTCTCTGTTTTCCTCGTGTTCCTGCTAGTGCAGTTTGGGTGTGGTGATAGTGCTTGGAGTTGCTGTGGAGACATGTCGGCTGAAAGAGGTGGTCCATATATTTGCCTCTGTGCCTTGGGTTTTTAAAAATATAGCTGCATCATTTTATGTACTAGGAGATGCTTTGTCAGCATGAACACATTTCAAATTCTGAATTACAAACCTCTGGGATTACTACTCTCTCTCTCTCTCTCTCTCTCTCTTTAAGAGCAATCCAGGAGTCTGACATTAAATTACATCCAGTGTAATAAAGATTTTGTTAGTCTCGATTGACGAGCAGAATGCAAGACAGGGTGTTTTTTTAAAGGTTTATCATGTTCAATATCCTCCTTGAGCTGTGAGATAAAATGAGGTTGATCTGTATGATAAAACATGCCATCCCTATCTCTTTATTTTTCATGCACTGTTAGTTTTGCCTGAATGCCAAGGGAAGCCTGACTGGGTCGCCATTGTTTTATTTTTTTTAACCCTAAACTTTGCTTCTGTTTCCCATTTGACAGACAAAACCGTGTGATCACGGTGCTTATTTTATATATTTATTTGTTCTGCATTGTCACAGTCCACCCAGTGGAGACGGGAAATCGGGCTCCAGCACTTTACCGCCAATCAAATCCAAGACCAACTTCATTGAAGCCGACAAGTACTTCTTGCCGTTTGAGCTGGCATGTCAGTCCAAATGTCCCCGCATCGTCATCACATCACTCGACTGTTTACAGGTCAGTGGCGGGACAAGTCACAATGAGTGTTGGGATATGGAAGTCCAGTTTTAAATCCTAGGAAATACATTTGGACATCTTGGATGAGTCCTATATTAAGAGTTTTTTTTGTTGTTTTTTTAAGCCAATAAAAAAAGTGAAATTAGGTCAGTTTAGAACTTGTCCCAACAGTAAAGGCTAGTAGGTGATGTCCTCAGGCGTGTTTGTTTACATATCTGGATCTGACTTGCAGAAGCTGATTGCATATGGACACCTGACGGGCAGCGCCCCGGACAGCACGGCTCCGGGCAAGAAGCTCATCGACAGAATCATCGAAACCATCTGTGCTTGTTTCCAAGGGCCACAGACTGATGAGGGCGTTCAGTTACAGATCATAAAGGTGTGCTGCTGCCTGTGTCCACTGAAATATCACAATTTATGCTGCAGATGCTTTAGGATTTTTGTTAATCTTTGGTTTCTATCAGATTATTTATAATTATAAGTGGCTATTTTTGGTTCCTGCCGACTTTACCTCTCAGACTTTACCATTCGTCTTTCCCAAAGACAAATGGTTTGAATGCCTTTTATGTCATTGCAAGAAGGGTAAACCTCTTGTAGCCTACATTAGCCTTGTAGCCAATTAAATTTTTATATTGATTAAATTAAAAAAAAAGATGACAGTTATAATCCACATGCACCATTAGTTTCAGTTTAGAGCCATTTAAGCCATGTATTCAGACCAATCTGAGACAGTATGAATGAATGTTTAAAAGCGTTTATTTTGAAGGAGACGGCCAACTCATCCTGATTCAAAGAGTCTTAATTGAGGGGCTTTAAAACTGGTTACAATCATGTCATTCAGTCTTGTCCTATGTTGAACTGGTCCAGGCTTTTAACTCCTTGATGCCTAATGAGACTTTTGCACCACCCCGGACTCTAAACAAATGTGAATGCATAGACACAAAAAATATTAACTAGAAAACCGATAAAGATAAAATTGTCTGTGTTGTTAATTTCACGATATGATGATCACTTATAATACGTAGAAAATTCTATATGTATTTTTTTTTTAATTTGTCATATCGGGCTTGAAAGGGTTCAAATGCAGCAACATGACTACCCATCCGTTTGCCGCCATTTCTACCGGTACAAAACGTACCAGACCAATCACAACAGGGAAAGAGCGGGCTTTATGACTCATACAGGAGTGACTCAAGAGTCACGGTTAGAAACAACCAAAATAGGTGTAGAATCATTAACAACACCTGGAATCAACAAGTTTTCACAGCAAAACCAACAACCTATTTCACTCCATCCTATTTCGGATGGTCTTTGTTGACAGTAGTCTGGTGGTTGCTCTGCCTACATTACATCGTTTCGCTTGTGGTTGTATGCTTATTCAGTGGTGTCTATAGGCAGTTTTTCCCTGCGTCTGTTGGTACTGGTCCCTGGAAATAAAAATCAAATCCAGAGGATTCTTGTTTCAAAGAGGAAAAGCATTAGGATGGTAGAGGGTCAAACTAAGATAAAATGCCTTTAGATGCTTTTAGAGGGAGACCTTTTCTAGACAAGGGGTGGTGGAGGGTGGGGGTAGAAATGAAACATACCCTTGTGTCTAACACGGGTTCATTTGCATTGAATTTGTTAATATGACGATTTAGCCTTTTTTCTGTTTTTAAATACATAAATTCAAATGTAGTATATACATCACAGATCTTGTAATGACATTGTAAAGGACATTAAACTTACAAAAAAAAAACATTGCTACAGAAGCAGGACGCAATAACCATGAGTCTCTTACTTAATTAGGAATGACTGAAACACCATGACCGCTCTCTATAAATGACCTAGTTCTTTTTTTTGTTTGTTTGTTTCATCTTTTCTGTATACTTCTGTGTATTTGTGGTCTTTACCCAGTAAAAAATATGCTGACATGGTTTCTGTAATTTTAGTTTTACCTCTTGTTCATGATGGGAATGTTAATGCAGCTTGAAATGAGGAAGAGTTTTAAAACTTTTACCAATTACTTAACAGAAAATATAGCCGAGGGGCTTGAAAGCATGTTCTCACTTCCCATCTTCCTCTCCTACCCACAGGCTCTGTTGACAGCCGTGACCTCTCAGCACATAGAAATCCACGAGGGTACCGTGCTGCAGGCCGTCCGCACCTGTTACAACATCTACCTGGCCAGCAAGAACCTCATCAACCAGACCACAGCGAAGGCCACGCTCACACAGATGCTCAACGTCATCTTTGCGCGCATGGAAAATCAAGCAGTATGTCCAACGCTGAAACACGCCGTCATGTTTATGCAAACACACACACAAAAAAATGAGAGGGCAGCTCCTGTTTTGAGCTGCTGTCTGAGGAAGCTGTACATGAACACAAGCTCTGTTCAATATTAGATAAAGTTTAACAGGGAAAAAAATAAAGTGAATTGTCTCAGCAAATTATGAACAAATATCAGTATAAATTGTGATTGTAATGTGATTAAATCTGTTAAAAAAAAAAAAAATCTATTGAAGGTTCATTTGAACCACCTATTCCTCATTTAATCACGGTCTAATGTTTGCTTTGTGTCCACAACGACATTTTTAGGTGTTGCCTTTAAAAAAAAAAAAAAAAGCTTGCTCTAATGCCATCTTTTTCTTTTTGAATGACACTTTTCCTCACCTGCCTCCCTCCCTTCCTTTTGGACACATAGCTTACAAATCACAAGCTATCTTGGTCTCTGGCCTCCAGAAAGCGTGATCGCCAGGTAAAGCGTGCAGGACTGCCGTGACATTGCCTGATCAGACCTCTTCGACTCTTCTCTGTGTGTCTGTGTTTGCGCATTGAGCTTTTTTTTACCTCATTCTTTCATGCACTCATCCATCCTCTTCCTTTGCTCCTACACTGCACAGGAGCACGTATTCTGTGTACCTCTTCCACCATATGCTCGCTGTGGCTTCTCTTGACTTGCCTACGAATCATCTCGCTTTCCTGTAGCGTCTTAGTTTTTTTTAAATTGGAACTGAGATTGACATATGTTTCACATGCTTTTGTGTGTCTGAAGGATTAAAGTAGCTCCTGCAGGACAGTGACGGGTTGCACAGCAATTATAGGCAGCATTCAAAGGTAGACCTGGAAAAACCAGGCAGACTTTTAAGGTTTATTAAGGTGTTATCCCTGCCACTGTAGTGATGCACAGAGAAATCCAGTTTCTGCCTCACTGGAGGCATGTAGAGTCACGCAAAAAAAAGTACATCCTCTTTCAAAGTTTTATGTGTCAGGACATGATATTAAAAAAAGTCATCTGGTTTTATCAGGTTTAATAATTGGGTAAATAAAACCTCAGTTGAGCAGAAAGAAATAACTTTTTTTTTGAAGAAAAAGTCAGAATTTTTAACTGTTTTTGCCAAAAGTTGATTTAAAGTGGCGCTACTCATCAGCTGCAACCATCTTCACTGTTTACATCCAGATTACGCCACCGCGCTGTCATCATCGTGTTAGGCTCTCGCAGAGGCTCTCTACAAGGATAGACTGATTTCATTGGCTCTCCAATACATTTGGGCATAGTTAATGACCTCCAACGGATGGTAGCTAGAAGTACCTGCAAAGCAAATTTAAATTTTGTAGCGCTACGTCGAGATTTCTTGGTTACTTTCCCGTGGCATCCCTCCCGAAAATAAGACATGTATTTACGGTCATTTTTGAATTGTGCTATCATTAACTTTAACATTTTACATCCTAACTGACTCCTTCAAAGTCTAAGATGTAGCTCTTGTTTCTTTTTTTGGAATATATTAGAACACTGGATTGTTAAAGGTTGAGGCGATTTTGCTGAAACGCCGCAAATGGGAAGACTCTCGAGTTACTTCACTGTTATATTTTTTCAAAAGAACATAATTTCTCTTACTACAGAAGGATGGACTCAAAATTTGTCTTAGATTGATTGATAGGCAACTTATTGATGTTGCTTTAAAACATGTCTGAATGCTTCAGTCCAGCACGCTGCCTGAGCTTCTTTTTTTAGACATGCTCACACTTGCTGATGAGTAATTAATCAGCTGCTTTTGACTAACAGCATCTGGCTGCTACTTAACCCCTTAATTCCTATGAAAACACTTGACGTTTCTACTGCAAATAAATCAAAACATCTTTTTACATCATATATCGCTGTTCATCCAAGGTTGAATTGATCTAATTTTAAGGCTTTGAGAGTCAGATGAATTTTTATTATGTCCTGATGCATGAAGCTGCAGGTTTTACTGATAACTTGTCGTTTTTTTTTTGTTTGTTTTTTTAACGTGACTGTATCCTCCTGGCTGCAGCTCATCACTGTGTGATCAAACACTTCCACACGGTGTTTTTCATGTGCACACTTTTCCACGCACCCTTCACCATCTGACCGAGGTGGCATTTAAATAATGAGCTTAGTTTGTTTGCGCTGCTTCGCCTGTCCCTTCCAGTTTGTCCGGTTGCTGGTTGCTTTAATAACAGCCATTTTGTCGAGACGGCTGCATCATTGAATGATGTGGTTTACATTTAGATGTGACAGTGGCAGCAGTCTTATTTAATTGCAATTGAACGACTTCTGATGGACGAGTAATTCACAAAATGAGAAATAATTAGTTTAGTAAAAGGGGCAAGTTTGTGGGAAATGCAGTTTCTGATTTGCTTTTTTTACTTTTATTCAAAAAATACTACAAAATGGATTGTAAAATTTTTATCTGGAGGCTAGAAAATCCTTTTTTTTGTTTTAAATAGAATGATCTTCATGTAGCACCATTGTTTTAAAAAATGTGTCATACTGTTCATATTTTCATCTATAATTCATGTTCCTCTCAGCTCTCTGAGTCATTTAAGTCTACATGTTATTTGTTTATTTTTAACCTTTTATTCACAAATTTACAAATGCACTCGGATTGCAAATGCACTGTGGGCTGTTGCTAATTTAGCCTGGCTGAGTAAATTTCCATCGCTCGTAATTGTTTTCTCTCAATTTTTGCACATATCTTGGTGTTTGCTGTGAAATGGTGACATATGACTGTGCAATAATTGTTTTCTACTCTGAGCTTAATGCTTAAATAATAATTCCTCAGAAGATGTAATACGTTAACATGTGCAGCAGGCAGTCTGACATCTGAAAAATCACAATCAATAATGATTTTTCTGTAGGTCACAACCATGCTACCTATTTTTGGCTAATAACCCATAGCACGGCGGCACTTTTCATTGCTCACCTCAAGGAGAAGCAGTCACGGCACGTCGGCCATGACGCATCAGTCGGGACATGGCTGTATGAGCCATTTTCCACCAGAAAAGCTTTCTGCCACCAGCAGACTAAAATAGACCCAGCACACACCAACCAGCATGAATTGGTCTCACAAAGTTTGCCCCATTGCTGTTTTAGTGGCATGTCCTACTTTTGAGTGCATATTCATGAACGTTTCCATACAACTACACAGCTGATGTTTGCTGACACAAGTAGATTTTTTTTTTTTTAATGTGCAGACTTTACTGTAGTAATGTTTTGTTTTTTTTGTTAACATTTGAAATGTTGTGGATCTGCTGAAGGCTCAGAGTGTCCACAAGGAACATAAACTTCATCAAATGTGGAAATGCTGCTAAGTTTGTTTTCAGACTTTTAATCTGTCTCTCTCTACGTGTGTATGTGTGTGTTGCATGTGGCTTCTGTCTGTGAATGCTGTCACTGTTTTGTCTGTGTATGGTTTTTTTGGGGGGGTTATGTGTGTATGTCCCACCCCTGTCGCACAGTTGCAGGAAGCGAAACAACTGGAAAGAGAGCGGCACCGGCAGCACTCCCCCGTCACCCCCAACACCGAGCCCGAATCCCCACAGCTCCAGAGTCATGTTCCCCCTCCAGCTAAAGCTGTGACCCAGGAGGCCAACGGGCCTGTCAGCCCTCCAACTCCCAGCATCACCATTCCATCCACTCCATCCACGCCTTCCACACCGGCGCCCGAGTCCAGCAGAGGGTCCGTGTCTGGGGAGCAGGGGGAGCAGGGTTCTGCCTATGAGAACCCAGATCCCGAAAACGGTTCTGAGTTCTGTGTGGCTGAAAACGAGCAGACTGAGGCAGACCAAGCCACCACAGCAGCACGGAGTAAGACATTGTCCTTCTCTTTCCTGTGGATGTAGATAAAGAGCCGTGGCAATAAACCGTTAAATAATCAGCAAAAAAATATTTCTACTTAATTGTGACCAAACCGGTTTGCACATTAGAATAACCATTTTTGTGCTCCCTTTGTTCAAATATTCTATTTTTTTAAATCAAAGCAATGAACTTTCTCACAGCTAAGTTATATTAAAAGATCATTTATTCTTGACCAATGCCTCTGTGTATATAAACATCCTGCGTTTCAGTAACTACCCCAAAATGTATATATTTTTTTCAGTTAAAAAAACAAAGGCACAAAAAATGAACCAACATTTGCTCTTAGGAATGGATGATAATGCCATCGTAAGTGCTACAAGCACTTTCTCATTTGTGCTAAATCTGAATGTGTTTTGTTAAGATGCAGCAGCCCAGCAGCGTGAAGGTGAGGAGGAGGAGGATGAGACACCAAATTATGAAGAGAAAGCCCAGGAAATAGTCCAGAGCATCCTGCAGGAGGTGGTCAATACCGTTGCAGGAGGTGAGATAGACTCTGGTGTCGTGTCTTCCAGATTTAGCTGTGTTGCTGATTCAGCTCAGCAGTTCAGAAAAAGCATCAGCTACACTTATAATGACTTCTCCCATTGTTTGTGTAATCCTTTATTGAATATGTTTGCACCTGTGATGCCAGGAAAAACAGTGCTTTCGATTTGCAGCCTCCATTTAATAAATGGGCTCTTTGGACAGTTTGATGTTTATGTCGTCTCAGGCTTAGTGTGCAAAAGTTTCCAAAAGCCTTTTTTTTTTTTTTTTTTTTTTTCTGGTAGCAAAAAAGCTTTATAACTTTTCCACTCCAATGAAAGGGTGCTCTGCCGTCTTTTATTCAAACTCTTTGTTACCCTTGGGCAGCAGCTTGACAAATAAGTTTTAAAAGGCTGAGTGGAAATGCACCCTGGTGTCCTCTCATAACCCAAAAGTTACTCGATGTGCTGTCAAAGATGCAACACGGCCATCATGTAAGATCAAAAAGTTTACAGTTGCTTTGATAATCACATAAGTTTCCACCGTCGGTTTTAACGCCGTCCTGCCCCGTCGTCACCACAGGTAATTGTCTGGACCCGGCAAACCTCTGCTCCGACACCAAGAAGTCTGGTAGCGAGAGCGAGCCGGTGGAGTCGGAGCCAGCTGAAGCGGCGACGGAGGGCACTCAGAGCTCCCTGGAGGACGAGGGTACTCTGGGGAGTGACAGCGAACACGTCCATGCCAACGGCATCCCCGGCACACCCATTTCTGCCAGCTTCACCCCCTCCCTGCCTGACGACAGACTCTCTGTCTCATCCACCGACACTCAGGTCAGAGAATTTGAGCAGGGATGATGAAGTATAGTTGGGTTACTTTTGTTCACCACATTCTGGTCAAAAGTGACATCTACAGCAAATCATGGGAAATATATTTACTTTTATCTTAATGTACCATAAAACTACTGAAACCTCTTTTCATTTAAGATGAAGTGGCTTTCTTTAATATCGTTCCTTTTAATTCAGCTCAGTATGACCTCAGCATTTGTGCTTGATTCCAAATTTCTGGTAAATCTAATGTTCTTATGTTGGAGGGTTAGATTCCTCTAGATGTTTCAGACTGGATGTGTGTGTTCCTCCTCAGGAATCAGGGGCGACACCGGGCCAGCCACCAGGTGCTAAATTCTCCCACATCCTCCAAAAAGATGCTTTTCTTGTCTTTCGCTCACTCTGTAAGCTGTCAATGAAGCCGCTGTCAGATGGACCACCTGATCCAAAGTAAGGTTTTATTTATTTAATCCATCTTGTCAATATTGCAGTATATGATTACTTATTTGGTTTTCGTTCGGTTGTTCTTTTATTTTGCTTGTGTTGAAACATTTTTATGTGTCCGAAACCCAAAAATGTGAGATATATAAATGTATCTTTGTTTACTTCATTTGATGAATTTTTTTTTTTTTTTTTTTGGTTCCCCACCTTTCCAAAAATTAATCATCTTCAAGTGAAAAAAGCATATTAGTTTTCTTCTCTTTTCTTTTTAGAATGTTAAACTGTCAAATGGAAAGAATATTTTAGTTTTCCTCTCAATCAGTTCATTTTAACTCGTCTAATTTTAATCTCTAATTCACAGTTGATAGTAATTATGTTCTTGTGCAATTACTATTTAAATTTTTTAGCCAACTGCAGCAAGCTTAGTGGGCATTTCTTTTTTCATTCCAACACTTTTTGCTTTTTTCCCCATGTGGCTGGGTGTGAGTCTTTTTGATTGATTGATTGTTGAATGTCAGGGTTCGTTTGATCAGTTTAATATTACACTTGTAGTGAAACCACTGTGAAAAAGTCTGGCTTTTGCTCGACTATTCAACAGTTGTCTTGGGGTGTGAAAATAGGGATGAGTCATGGTTTCAAGTGAGGATTACTCCAGTGATAACAGTTTATTTGATAATCAGTGATGAAGGAAACAGTGACATGTCACCCTGTGTTTTCAGAATAATTTCCTGTTTTCATCAAACACAGAAATCTTTCAGGCACATGCTTTTTCTAAGAGCATCAGAAATGGAGACTGAGGGATTTTATCTTATTGAATATGTTCTAACTATGCTTTGGTCGTGGGGAACCACAGTTGACTGCCTCTGATTTCTGTATGGAACTCTTATTTTGAAGGTGGTGTTATTTCACCTAACCAAATTAATCTTCATCATAACAAATGTCAGTTTGTGCTAGAGCAACATAATCTATGGGCTTTATTGAAGAGCTTTTGAAAGAACTGTTGGAATTTCAAGAGCGCGCTGCGTCGTGTGTTTTTGGGAGCATCGTGCGTCTGATGAAGGCCACATCAATTACCTCGGCCCTGATGTGTTTTGTCGGTGTCAGACAGAAACCTTTTACCCTTCTAACAAGGCTGTTCTGCCCGATTATTCACTTTCTGTCACACTCTCACAACACGGCACACGCACCCCCGAACAGTCACAATATTATCAACGTGACTATCACAAATTACCCTGGGTGCTCGCGGACGGTCAGAATTAACACATCTGGTCTCGAGGGCTGACTGGCGACCTGTGCTGAGAGCTCTACTTCACATCAAACAGAATAATCTTACTCATACAAAAATATATATTTCCTCTTTCGTTTTACCAGACCTGTATTGGCACAGTGTAAAGGTTGTATAATGTGTTACATATAAACCAGACACCCACTGATTTTAGTCCATGTCTGCTGTAAATCTTTACTACACCACAATCTTTAGACAGCATCTATGACACCACTCGAGTGGTAATTTTGTTAACCACAAAATACCATTTTCCTTCCTCTGTTTATCACAGTTAAAAATTACAATAAAGTACCTCTTTCACAAACTATTGACATGGGTTATTTGCTTTACATCAAAAGAACATCCCAGAGTTAAATCAACCCAAGGTCTATTATTAGATAGTGAGGAGTGTAAAGATTCATTAAGGACTAAAATGACTTGAATTGAAGCAGTTTTTAGTGAAATCAGAGTTGAGTTTGCAGCAAAATAGCAATTAATGTTAGCATAAAGAGCAATGGAGCCATGTCAGAATAAACCACTCCCTCAAACCTCTGAGACTCAAAAATGTCATTCCACTTCAGTGGCAGTGTTGATGGGGTCAAGCTGAGGTCACTTTTTCTTTTTTGTCTGCATATATATTAACGATTAATACCATAATTTGTCAAAACCTTTTAAAGTCTGATAAATGTACATTGCAGCAGATGTTTTTTTTTTTTTTTTAAATTTCCTGCTTAGGTGTGAGTGAAGATGAATGTGTCATTAACCAGCCCTCTTTCACAGTCTGATCAAACATATTTTATTAACAGATGAAACCCTGGTTCTCTCAGAGAGGACTAAAATCAGACAAACTGAGGTCATTTTAACTTTGGACGTGTACAAAAAGGGTATAAAATGGACTGTTTGTACAAATATTTCCTTCCAGTCGGCTTCACCTCAGTTTCTCTCAAGCCAACTCTGTAGATGCAAAATGGGAAGTTTAGATTTTAGACTGTTTCCTTTTCCTATCGGTAAAATTGTATCACTCACCATAAACACTCATCTTGATGATCTTCACAACTCCTTGGAAGGAAATATCCTTTTTTTTTTAAACCATTTTCACTGAAAGTAAAGCCACATTGTTGATGTGCCCCTTAAATCCCACTTAGTTTGCTTCCCAAAGATGGAAAGCAGACAAAGTGGGAAGGTACTGCAGTGGAGCCACCAAACTCTGCATATAAAGTAGCTGAACTTATGATCCTTTTGAAATTCAGTTTTTCTGCCATACTGCTGCAGAAAAACATTTCAGACAAGCCGAGGCTGTGTGCACAGAGGCACTTTGATTCAGTCGCTCAAGCGCTGCTTTGAGTGCTGCTGGAGATTTTTAACTGTCTGATGCAGAGGTAACGCTTATTATGGTCTTACGCTGCGCACAGGACGTTCTTTGTGGGGTAACTGTGCTTGATGGATGTTTTGTCCTGTTTTGTTGATGAGAGCATTGTGTGACTGAAGTTCAGTCCATCAAAACATATGACAAGCTCAAGGATTCCTGAGCAGATGGATGGGGAAAAATGGGGGGGGGGGCTTTAATTTGTTTTATGCAGCTCTTCCCCAGAAATGAGAGGCCACCGTGCAGTGCAAAGAGCTGAACGTGCAGATGTGGTCACGTGCATCAAGATAGTTTTTCTGTCCTCTAATTTCACGCTTTTCCCCGATTTTGCACACATTATAAGAATATCCCAAACAGACCCCTGCTCTTATCCTTTTTTTATCTCTTCCCATCCTCCCTCAGGTCCCACGAGCTGCGATCAAAGGTCTTGTCCCTCCAGCTCCTGCTGTCCATCCTCCAGAACGCGGGGCCCATCTTCAAGACCAACGAGATGTTCATAAACGCCATCAAGCAGTACCTTTGCGTAGCCCTGTCCAAGAACGGCGTCTCCTCCGTGCCTGAAGTCTTCGAGCTCTCGCTCTCCATTTTCCTCACGCTGCTCTCTCACTTCAAGACACACCTGAAGATGCAGATCGAGGTAACATATTTGCTATTGTTCATTCAGAGAGGAGCCTTAGCAGACAATGATGGGTTGAACACATAGTGAGATTAAGAAAATAAATCTGAATGTCAAAGGCTTTGTATTTTAATTTTTCTATTCGAATATGCTGGAAAACCTGAAGAACTAGTTTACTAGCTATAGTAATATACTACCTGTCCTCCCTTACTGAAGACAGGATGAGGAGACAAACAGATTAGCGCCATCTCAGCTGGCTGATCTTTCAGGCAAAGAGACAAATGCAATAAATGAACAGGTCACCTATATTAAAAAAAAAATTTTAAATACAGTGGTCTTAACTTTGCAAAATTTTGGTTGCCAACTCCTCTTAAAATAAAAGTTATTGTGGCATATGAGTCTGATGAGTGCTGTCCTCCGGACACGACGAACGGCTCTCCTCGCACAGATAGGTCATTTTCTACAAAAAGCAAGGAGGCCTGGTCCTCGGCTTTGCAAAGCATCTTGGGAAGGTAGAACATCTGGGCAGGGCATGAAAAAGTGGATGGAAGCGTCCAGTGTTGTGTCGTTATCTAGTAACATTGTTCTCTAAGTCATTGCTTTGTCGGGAAGTTTTTGCTCAGGTCTTCTTCTCTAGTGGCATCTAAACAGAGCATGTAAAACCAGCGCTGTCTTTATCTTGCTTTAAAAATGTCAGGCTAGCTTTTGTTAAACTTTATATTTTGACAGTTTTTATATCTTCCACTAACTCATTAGAGTTGCTATCTTATTGGAAAATGTTAAGAACTTAAGTAAACCTGACGTATCAGTTTTTCTTCCTCCTATCACCACTACAAGTTGTGCATCTATATTTCTATCTCTATCTGGATGTGACACAGAACACACTGCATCCTGCGTTATTACCCTGACACACACCCGTCTTCAAAGCAGCATACTTGCTGCACTTCTCACACACCGCTGTGTACGTTCTTCCACCTCAGCCAAGAGAAACACCTTCATGTTTAGCAGATTTTTCAGAGTTTGTAATGCAGCTATTTTTTTTTTTTTTTTTGGGTTACAGCCGCTGTTTACCTTGTCACATCAATTTTCTCTGCAGGTGTTCTTCAAAGAGATTTTCCTTTATATCCTCGAGACATCCACGAGCTCCTATGACCACAAGTGGATGGTCATACAAACCCTCACTAGAATATGTGCAGGTTTGGATCCCTTAATAATCAAGCAGTAATGTTGACTTATAAGTTTGTTTTTCTAAATACATTATTTTAATCTAAATGTATTTATTGATCATGCGACTGTTTAGAACATCAAGTCTTAAGATATGTGCCTCCAGAGCTGCGTATGACCTCTGTCTGTATCCCGTCCCAGATGCCCAGAGTGTGGTGGACATCTACGTGAACTACGACTGTGACTTGAATGCTGCTAACATATTTGAACGGCTAGTCAACGACCTCTCCAAAATTGCGCAGGGTCGTGGAGGCCACGAGCTCGGCATAACACCTCAACAGGTCTTTTTTTTTTATTTTTAATTCTTAATTTAAATCAAGTCTGGGCTGGCTTTTTTCGGTGCGACTTTTCCAAATCACTATGATAACATGTTTTTTGTGTGTAATTTTCTAGGAGTTGACTTTGAGAAAGAAAGGCCTCGAATGCCTTGTGTCCATCCTGAAATGTATGGTCGAATGGAGTAAAGACCAATATGTCAACCCTAACTCCCAGACAAGCCTGGGTGAGTTTCTGATGCACCAAACACCATTAAAGAATGAAAAGTTGTTTTTTTTTTTTAAGCAGTGTACTAGTAGCAGTCCGTTTTATGGTTAGAAATCACATATTTGCAATGTTCAGAGGAAGAAGCAGCATAATGAGAAGTTTGATCGCGATAATGATGGGAATCTTGGATAATTCTACTTTGATCTGGGTCTGTGATGTCACAGAACCCTACATATCTGAGCAAGTCACTGGATATTTGAATAGCAAGATAACCCCAGAAACAGTTGACCGGGTTGTGTAATATCAGAGTTTTTCAGGTGGGAGTCACAACAATTTCAAGTAGTGCAGACTCTGAGTACTGACTGAGAGCATGTGTTTTTACTTATTTATTTATTCATTTATTGTTACTTAGACTTTTTTATTGCATTCAATTTTTGTATCTTTCTATGTATTGCTTTGTTAATGTGTGCAATATGTACAGCACTTTGGTTAGCTTCTGTTATCTTAAATGTGCTATGTAAATAAACTTTGATTTGACTTGATAGTACAGAGACGTGAACTGGAATTCCACCAACGAGGGAGATTCCCAAACAGCAGCTAGAGGAAAAGGCTGGAGACTGATGCTCTGGTGTTGCTGACCCTGTAGCTACTGTGAACATGAGAGGATTAAGTGGTTTTCAGGAAAGATGCATGGATGGATGGGCAAATCTATTAATTCCTGGGGCGGATTTAAAGAAGGCTTGGTTACAGTGCAGAAGCATATATGACATACACTAAAGTACTATATTAACTCTCAATCCTCTAGTAGAACAGTTTTTTTTTTTGTTTTGTTTTGTTTTTTTTTTTAAGAAATGCCACGGATGCATGTTGTCCAGCTTGACTGAAGATACAGTTGCTCTGGGATTGTCTTAGGTGGCTGTAACTTGTTTTCGTTGGCAGTGTCCATGGAAAACAACCTTGATTATTTATTTTTCTTTTCTTTTCTTTTCAGTCGCGTGTGTATTAAGAAAAGAGTATAGGCTGGAGAAAGTCTTGCCAGTTTGGCACAATGGTTTTGTCTCAAGCTTTACTGGAGTTTGTGATTAACCTCGTTCCCGTCAGCACGGTTGCAGTCAGCTGAAGGATTGACTCCCGGCGTTCCTGGGGGGAAGCTTCAGCTCCAAGAAGGAACCCTTTCATCTGCTCAGTTCCAGGCAGAGGAGGCAATGAGATAACGCTCAGAGTCCAGAGCAGAGAGGCTTATCCAGGATGTTTAGACGTGAAAAGCATTACTTTTTGCTAAACCGTGATGAAACAACCCACCTGAGATGTGTGGGGCGGCGTATCCTCTTTGTCAGACCGCTCCCTGGGTTTTTATGCACAACGGAAGATTTCTGTCGTTGGCCGGAGGAGAAGCTCAAACAAAGATGAAGTACAACTTTGTGAGGGGACTGGAAATACATCCCCATAAGCCCCTGTAACGATTCACGGACCAGCCTCAGGCTAAGCTGTCAGAGCTAACCGGCAGAGGCAGCTACGTTGACTCACAGGGACGTTACTCTGCCAAAACTCATGACAGCTCGTTAGTATACAAGCAGCAGCTCCCATGTGAAATCTGAATTTCAAATTTGCTCCGCCGACTGCTGTGGATTTTCATCAACACACAATGAATGTGCCATGTGATTAGCGGTTACAAAACACTGAACTGTACAGTACATTCTCCTATCACAGTGTAACATATCAGGTCCTCTCTTTTCAACCTTTCCTTGTCGTTTTCTCTCCATTCTGAACGACTTTGAAGCTAAAGCAGGTAATGGTAGAAGAGTATGGCGTGTTTGCTAGAACGTGTATGTTTGAAGCCTGTGTCTGTAGCTTCAGGCAGTTTTGTACCTTGTGTTGCATTGTTTGTAGGGTTTTGTTACATGCTAACACTTATAGACTGTGCACACTTAACCTCATTAGGACGCGAGGTGTGCTTCAGACATGGCTACAGGCATCCTCTCATCTTCGATCGGGTTTTAATGGATTAAACTAATGGTAGAAACATCATTTTAACTTGATGGGTAAATAACCTTCTTGTGTGCATTTTGCCAACTAAAAGCTTCAACTTTCAGTTTATTTTCCTGTCAGCGGTTTGTGTGCCTCCACTTTTTTTTTCCCCCCAGTTGGGCACATCTACTGGCTAACATTACGAGGCTGTCCTGAATGTTTTAACGAGTTTCCGATGGGTAATCGGATGCTTCGGCGCAGCCTGGGTTACAGGGTGAACTCCCTCCAGCAACAGCAGTGGCTCCCTCATCTACTCCCATCCTGCTTAATAAAGCACCTCTCTTGGCCTCCGAGTTCTGGCTTCTTGCCCCTCAGACTGCCTGGAGCTTTTTAGATAACCTATCCTTCATAATATCCTCCCTTGCGGCCCTGTCTCACACCTGCTCTGTGTGAAAGTGTGAATAAGTGTGTTTCGGGGATTCATTTGGCTGCGGTAGCACATGCACGTTTTCCCTTAATCTCACCCTCTCTGCCCACAACTATCGGAAAAAGGCCTCTTTTTGGATCAATGTTGCAGTTTCTTCTCCTCAGGACTAGCTTCAGCTCGTTGTTTAATCCTCCTGGCTTAGTTTGAAAGAGTGCCAGATTTTTTTCACCTCTGTGGTGGTTTCAGTAGCTGTTTGCAAAACATTTGTGTTTCACCTCTTTTTGGTCGCCTTATACTGTGTATTTTGGATCCTCAGGCCAAGAGAAACCGTCAGAGCAGGACAACACCGAGACAAAGGCCCCGGAGACCATCAACCGCTATGGGAGCATCAACTCTCTGGACTCCACAGCCTCATCTGGCATCGGAAGTTACAGCACGCAGATGTCGGGCACTGACAACCCAGAGCAGTTTGAAGTCCTCAAACAACAGAAGGAGATCATCGAACAGGGCATTGACCTGTGAGCTCAGCTTCAGACACATACGTTTTTATCCCGTTGACACTGAAGTGTGAACGTAACTGAACAGAAGTTTTGTTTCCCTGGGTTTTAAAAGGTTCAACAAGAAACCAAAGAGAGGAATCCAGTACCTGCAGGAGCAAGGCATGCTGGGTACGACCCCAGAGGACCTGGCTCAGTTCTTGCACCAGGAGGAGAGACTTGACTCGGTAACAAATTTAATTTTATTCATTGTTTGAATAAATCTAGACTGTGAAACTTTCAAAAACCCACTGAGACATCTAGAACAATAATGTTTTAAAAACGTCATCTGGCCACATCTTCACGCCTCAACTCTTAAACACAAAACATTGCAGCATCCTCAAGTTTGAGGCTCCACAAACTCCAGCGCCGACATGTGAACCGGCCAAGGTTGCCGAGGCAGGGGGGCACAAAAGGATTGATTTATTAGAGCAGTGTTTTTGTTGTTTCTATTTTCTGTCCAAGGCCACTTGGAGGACTTTGCTTTTGTAATGAAAGAACACTTCAGCAAAAGCTCCATTTTCTTTTTTGCATATAAAAGGAACATTATTCAAACTCTAACTCTTTACACATAAATCATTGTCAAAACAAGAATAAGTCATTGTCAACGAAAAAGAAAACCTGAGGGGCAATAAAATATGTTCAACAGCTGGTAAAATGAGCTACTCATACAAAGACATGCTGGCAAGGCACATTTGCTGTAATATAGAGCTTTAATTTGAATCTAATCAAGTATTCTTCATCAGTGTAATCTGGATTATTTCTGGCAACGTCTGTTTTCAGAATCAGGTCCAAAAAAAAAAAGTCACATCTAAATCTGTTATAACCTCCATGTCTTTGCACATTTAGAGAACCACATAAATTATCTCAGTTTGCTATACCAATATTCAGTTTGCAGAAATCTGGGACTGGATAGAAATATAACACAAATTAAGTGACTGTAGGTCTTACAGAGTCATTTTTTTGTATCCATGAAACACGTGCTTGTATGTATATGATACTAATGGATTTATGTGAGCACCATTGGGGGTACGCAAAGAGAAAGAAAAATTCTTTAACCTAATAAGAAAAACAATTGAATTCTTAGAAATGAACTTCAGTGTTTTTTAGTTTGATTATACAATATGTGAAGGTTTGTGTTGGGAAAAAGACTTCCAAACCTGCAGATTTCCTGTTTCCAGTTCATGCAGCTTATTCAATCATGTGGCAAATACACACCTGAACTAAATCTTCCTTTGGTAGTTGAACTGCACACAAGCAACACAGTCTAAAAATGTCTGTCCTTCAAGTATTAGACATATATCTAACCACGCTAACACTGATCCCATGCTGGGTTAATTTATAACTTAAATATGGGGAATAACTCTGCATTACTAGCACACTGACTGGCATTTCAAATTTTTCTTCCATTTGGATCCCAGGTGCAGCACAGCAAACCCAGGGGTCAATGTGCAAATGTTGCGTCTAATCCACACTGACTAGATCACGGTGCGCTTCAACAAGTGTAACAGCAAAACTGCCAGTTTAAACTTGCTTTAACAAAAACGTCTAAGCCCCCCCCGTCTCTGGGCTGACCTGTTAATTTGTGTTGTTGTGTCTGCAGACTGACCTCTGTGTTTTGCTCTCTTAGACTCAAGTGGGAGAATTCCTCGGGGATAATGACCGTTTCAATAAAGAGGTAATGTACGCCTACGTGGATCAGATGGACTTCCAGGGAAAAGACTTTGTTTCGGCACTAAGGATGTTCTTGGAAGGCTTTCGTCTACCTGGCGAGGCCCAGAAAATTGACCGCCTCATGGAGAAATTTGCAGCAAGATACCTGGAATGCAACCAAGGGTGAGTTTTAAATCTCTTGTTCAATATTCATGACCCAATATCTGACTTTTATATATACACACATATAAAACCAGAAGTATTCTGAGTTCTCCTTTTCCTTCTACCTTTATCTTCTTTTTTTATTCTCCAGGCAAACCCTCTTTGCCAGTGCAGATACTGCATACGTCCTCGCGTACTCAATCATCATGCTGACAACAGACCTTCACAGTCCACAGGTAAAAAGTCTGTCTCAAAGAGGCAACAGCCCGTAGTAATGTGTTTTGACAGCAGTCGCTCCCTCAGATGTCAGTCCTACATAACTCGCAGGGATTGAATAAGCGGCATTTGACTTGTATCCTTGTTGTTACCCGCAAAGGTGAAGAATAAAATGACAAAAGAGCAATATATCAAGATGAACCGTGGCATCAATGACAGCAAAGATCTACCTGAGGAATATCTGTCAGCTATATACGACGAGATCGCGGGGAAGAAGATTGCCATGAAGGAGACAAAAGAGCTCACTATGAAGTCCAACAAGCAAAGTGAGTCTCGCTTTATCTCAGAGATGGATTTTTAGATGAACCATTTGCAGTATTCCTAAAAAATGCTCTTTATGAGCATCTGTCTGATCATCTGGGGTCGTGTGCTGTGTAGGTGTGGCCAGCGAGAAGCAGAGACGTCTCCTGTACAACGTGGAAATGGAGCAGATGGCCAAGACGGCTAAAGCTCTGATGGAGGCTGTGAGTCACGTCCAGGCCCCCTTCACCAGCGCCACGCATCTGGAGCATGTCAGACCCATGTTTAAGGTAACAGCGGCTGATCTGCTGAGCATATCCGCAATTACAAACACAAGCTGGAAAACTCACCCGTGCTGGAATTCCCCAGCTTGCATGGACGCCCTTCCTGGCTGCTTTCAGCGTCGGCCTTCAGGACTGCGATGACACTGAAGTGGCTTCGCTGTGTCTGGAAGGAATCCGCTGCGCCATCAGGATAGCGTGCATCTTCTCCATACAGGTACTACAGTCTTAACTGAAGGATTTCTGATTTTGCTCTGCAACATTTTGATTCATTTCTCCTGGGTTTTGTCTTCGACAGCTGGAGAGGGATGCATACGTGCAGGCTTTGGCAAGGTTCACCTTGCTGACGGCCAGCTCCGGGATCGCCGAAATGAAGCAGAAGAACATCGACACCATCAAGACCCTCATCACTGTCGCTCACACCGATGGCAACTACCTGGGAAACTCCTGGCACGAGGTTTGCTTGTCTGATCATTTAAAAGCCCTGTTTTGCCCTCATGGGCACCCTTTAACGTCTGAAAAGCTGAACTGATAAAGTGAGAAGAGATCTTGAGGAAGCAAAGTTAGGAATGAAGAGAACCAAGATCAGTTAAAGTTAAAGCAATACCATGCAATAGATATTTGAACTCTTTATATGACCTAACAAAGGCTTCATAGAGCACCTTTTTTGGTGTTGTATGAAGCCTGTTAAAAATTTTTTAACGTGCACTTGTTTAAGTATCCCGTTGTTGTCCCTTTTTAAGATCCTGAAGTGCATCAGTCAGTTGGAGCTGGCTCAACTGATTGGTACGGGCGTGAAGGCGCGCTACATCTCAGGGACGGTGCGTGGAAAAGAGGGCTTTATTGCAAGCCTGAAGGAGCAAAGCAGCGACGAGTACCTGGGTCTAGGTCAGAAGGATCATTCAAATATGCCACAAGTTTGTTTAAAAGAAGCTCTTTTTGACTTCTGTTGACATGGAGATGATCTGTGAGAGGATATACTCACACCTAAACTCCAGAACGAGTGGTTTTTTTTGTTGTTTGTTTGTTTAAATTGAATAATAGATGTCTGACTCTTCTGTGTTCTGCTCTGTAGTTGGAGGAACAGTGGACCGGAAGCAGATTGCCAGCATTCAGGAGTCCATCGGAGAGACGAGCTCTCAGAGTGTGGTGGTAGCTGTGGACAGGTGATGTTGGTTCCCTTGAACTGACCTTTGTACTGTTCAATTCACATGTTTTACACATTATTGGATCTCCGTTGCTGTGCAGTAAGCGTAAGCAGTGTGGTTGACATTCTCCATCTGTCTGTGCTTGAACTGAATAAATATAATAAAACATGTCTTTCAAATAATCATTGTTGTATATTTTTTCCACTTTAGGATATTCACAGGTTCTACCAGACTGGATGGTAACGCAATAGGTGAGTCTAGCTGATGCAGCGGCACAGAGTTATTCTTACTGCTCCAAGGGCAGCTGCATTCAAGCTATTTTTGATTGTCATGACTCACATCTTCTTGTTCAGAGCCCCTTTCTTTTGCTCATTGCCAACATTCTCTGTCCTTTCGTCAGTGGATTTTGTACGCTGGCTGTGTGCCGTGTCCATGGATGAGCTGGCCTCGCCTACACACCCACGTATGTTCAGCCTGCAAAAAATAGTTGAGATCTCCTACTACAACATGGGTCGTATCAGGCTGCAGTGGTCCAGGATCTGGGAGGTCATCGGTGACCACTTTAACAAGGTGGGTGAAGACAAAAGAAAAAAGAGGTGGATATCAGTTCTTTGTATTGGTTATATAGAGATAAAGCGCAGATGAGAGGCTCTAACTTTCTGAGCTGAGTGATTGCAGTTTCTATCTATTTTCATTTGTTCAGTTGTATTTCAGGTCCTGAAAATGGGACAGCTTTTAAATTAAGTTGCAATTTCTCAAACGGTGTACAATAATTTTGTTCAACCCCTTGAGTTATAGCCTACAGTTTTCACATGAATTGGATTTTAAATGTCATTTGAAGGTTGGTGTGAAAATTGTGTCACTTTCCAAAAAACATCTGGATCTAACTTCCTAATTGTGCACTGATTTCTCAGAAGGATTCTGACTCTTAAAAACCAAAGATGACTTTTTGTTGTGACTTTATGGATACACTTTAACTGCTCTGAATTGTGCAGTTTATTAATCTGTTGGTGTCAGTGATCATATAGTTGTTGTATTGGGTCTTTCTGTCTCAGGATCCTTTTGCTGCTCCAGAGTATCTTTCTTTTATTTTTTATTTATTTTCTTCTTTTTTTTCTTTCTAGTTGTAAGCAAAGAACGAGTTTGCCCTTTAAAAGCCACACTTGATGTGCTGAATTAAAGAAAAAGGTTGAAGTAGTAGAGCAATATTAAGACACCGAAGGACAAATACTCCATCTCTGTCCAGGTCGGCTGCAATCCCAATGAAGATGTAGCAATTTTCGCGGTGGATTCTCTCAGGCAACTGTCCATGAAGTTCTTGGAGAAAGGGGAGCTCGCCAACTTCCGATTCCAGAAGGACTTTCTGAGGCCTTTCGAGCATATCATGAAAAAGAATAGGTAAGAAAACAAGTGCGGTCCTCTTGTTTTCTGTGAAGCTACTCAGAATCTTCTTTTTGTTTCATTTTTCTCGTTTTCTCAGCGAGTTAGTGTCGCTCACTTCCTGACTCAGACGAGCAGCATCCAACGTTTCAGCTGACCCATTTCAGTCTCTCTGCATTACGCTTCCTATGAATTCATGCAGGACCCCGTTTTTCTTCTCGTTGGGTTTGAATCTGTTTTAATTGAATTTAATTGGCTATCACTCAGGGATGAGACTGATTCCTGCTGCTTTTGTAATGGCCTTTGTGCAGCGTGACAAAAAGGGCAACTGCCTCACCGCAGCGCACTTTTCATTGAAACAAAGCCGCAGTCAGTGGTGTTAAGTGTAAATCCACCCACAGACCGAGCAAGCTGAGAGCTTCGGCAGGGAGGAAATGGCTGGCGGCCATGTAACCCCTGCAGCGCAGCGTGTCCGTTGCACTCACTTGTGCTGCTGTGTGTGTTTTCTGGTAAGTGGAGGCAGAGTCTTTCGCTCATTCATAACCGCTCAGCAATTAGGGACACTCTTCACTGTAGCGACAGTTGCTGTTACAAAAACGGCACGAAGCAACGCTGGAATAATCATTCTGCTTGAAAATGGGACTGGGGATGTTATCAAAAGCTTTTAGAGCTAACTGACATTAATAGAGATTCATTTTCCTCACTTCAACCCTTCCTCACTGTTTCATCTTCTTGGTTTTTTTTTTCTTTTTCTGGTGTTCTACTTTTGGCCTTTCCATTTCTTCCCCCCCATAAATGTATCACCCCCTATCTCCTCTTCAGGTCTCCCACCATCAGAGACATGGTGGTGCGCTGCATAGCACAGATGGTCAACTCCCAGGCAGCAAACATTCGTTCAGGTTGGAAGAATATCTTCTCCGTCTTCCATCTGGCTGCGTCTGACCAGGACGAGAGCATCGTGGAGCTGGCCTTCCAGACCACCGGCCATATCGTCAGTGAGTCCGACACTCAAGCTTCCAAACACGTGGAACAAGTCGGATTTGGCTCTCACTGGCTTCTTTTCATTTTTTTTCCTTCCTCCTTCCACCCATTTCCCAGCGAATGTATTTGAGAAGCACTTTGCAGCTACGATCGACTCCTTCCAAGACGCCGTCAAGTGTTTGTCGGAGTTTGCCTGTAACGCCTCCTTCCCCGACACCAGCATGGAAGCCATCCGCCTCATCCGACACTGCGCCAAATACGTCTCGGAGCGGCCACAGGTCAACATCACGTCTCACCTCTTGCACAACACAATTTCTTACTGTTAGGTGCCACATGTATTAATTTCAGGTAACATGCTAAGACATGCTGTGTCATTTGTTTTTATTTACTATCTATCTGTTTAAAAAAAAGAAGTGATTTTCTTCTCCTTTATGACATATTTACAGTGTCTTTATGTTTCTTATCGAGGGGACATACAGTATGTATGAAAATAAATATTTGTGTGGGAGGATTCGTCGTGTTCAGAGGCAGATACTGCGTGGTGGTGAGCGTGGCTCTTGTTTTCCTGGCAGGCCTTCAAAGACTACACCAGCGATGACATGAATGTAGCACCTGAAGACCGCGTCTGGGTGCGGGGATGGTTCCCGATCCTCTTTGAGCTCTCCTGCATCATCAACAGGTGTAAGCTGGATGTCAGGACCAGGTAGGACGACGTCATATCTAGATTGTCATTTTAGGGCTTTTAGGGTGGATTTAAAAAAAAAAAAAGAAAAAATTGAGCATTCTCTATGTTTCAGCATTAGAGATACATCCAGCCAGTAAAGACTGTTTAGTAGTCTCCTACTGGAGGTGCAGTTTACAAGAAAATAAAAAAAGCATATGTCAACATCAAGAAGAACAAGCGCGTTTGTGTGAATTTCCCAGGGGGCTCACAGTGATGTTTGAAGTGATGAAGACCTATGGACACACCTTTGAAAAACACTGGTGGCAAGACCTGTTCAGGATCGTCTTCCGTATCTTTGACAACATGAAGCTGCCTGAGCAACAGACCGAGGTACAGCTCTTTCATCCTCATCAGATCTCTCACATCCTTTGTTTCACCAGCTCGGTCCAGAGGACCCGAAATGTCAGAACTCGCTCTTTAATCATCCAGCCTGTGGTCCTTTTTGTTCTCATGTCGATGGAAATGTTCTCACTGAGGTTGTGTTGCGCCCTCAGAAAGCGGAGTGGATGACCACCACATGCAACCATGCACTTTATGCCATCTGTGATGTCTTCACACAATACTTTGAGTCCCTCAACAGCCTCCTTTTGGACGATATCCTGGCTCAGCTCTACTGGTGTGTGCAGCAAGGTGAGTCCGCATTGGGCTTTTAGTTAGTTTTGGGTTTTGGTATGGTTCTGAATGAAGGCGTGGTATTAGAATGAATATGCAGCAGTTTTGTTTTTTTTTTTTTTTTTAAATAAAATAAGCTTTATAATAAATCATTAATATCTGTGTTAAGTGTTTTGGAGCTATTGATATTTGAGGAGAAATCTACATAGACTTGTGTCACGCTCTTCCTTTTTTTTTTTTTAAATTTACCCTTCCTCTGCTTCCCGTCCTCATCTGCAGATAATGAGCAGCTCGCGCGTTCAGGCACCAACTGTCTGGAGAACGTGGTCATCCTGAACGGGGAGAAGTTTTCCCCCGAGACCTGGGACAAGACCTGTAATTGCATGCTGGACATCTTCAAGACCACGATCCCACATGCGTAAGCTGCTGCTCTCCGAATGTCAAACTACTTCTGCTTAAATGTCAGAAAAGCAGCTTTTGAATTTTAAATACAGCTTAAGATATTTCAAGCATTCTAACAGTTGACTGTTCCTGACTTTTGATGATCAGATCTGAAAGCTATTTATCATTTTGCAGAAGAATGAGTGTATTTTATGCTGTTTTAAAGCTTGTTAACGTGGAGACCTGCAGGTGCAGAAGGAGAACACTTTCCAACACATAACCTTTCTGACAAACAGCTGGTGAGAAAACCTTTTTTGAGTCGTTTTACATGTGATGTCTGTTTAATGTGCTGCAGTAACTTTGCATACGTTGCTCTCAGGACACAATTTCCCAGAAGTCCGTGGATATTCAGTCCCGCTCAGACGACCAGCACTCCATCGGCAGCGCGGACAGAGTTGCTACGGAGAACCGTCGCCTGAGTCAGCACAGTTCAGTCTCGGGCGTATGTGAGGACGGCTCCAGGAGCAGGACCCCAACTAGTAAGTCAAGTAACTCCTGACTGCTGCCATTTTTTTTTCTTTTTACCTTCTCTCTCTGATGGGCGTCCGTCTGTGTGCTCCACAGAGATACAGGAGCAACGTTTGTTCTCAGCATTGCTGATAAAGTGCGTCGTGCAGCTCGAGCTGATCCAGACTATCGATAACATCGTCTTTTTCCCCGCCACCAGTAAGAAGGAAGACGCGGAGAACTTTGCCGCTGCTCAGGTACAAACAGCTGTGGCTCGGAGTGAAGGCTGTTTGGCAGCCAGTGGAAATGCTGTTTCTTGCTTGTGTTTAGGGGAAAAAAAATCAATTGTCTGTTCTTTTTTTTGTGTGTGTGTGTGTTTTTTTGAAGCGGGATGCTGTGTGCTCGGCAGATGTCCCGGTGGACACCCAGGACCAGGGCATGTATCGTTATCTGACCTCAGAGCAGCTTTTCAAGCTGCTGGACTGCCTGCTGGAGTCTCACCACTTCGCCAAGGCTTTCAACTCAAACAACGAGCAAAGGACTTTACTCTGGAAAGCAGGTACAAAACTACTGACCGTAGTTGACACAGTAGTAGCACCAAGCTGGTTCCGGAGGCAATTTAGGGATGACTTGCCGTTTAAAAATAATAAAAACCCTTCAAATAATTTTCCCCGTGTGCTTATTCTAGGTTTCAAAGGAAAGTCCAAACCCAATCTATTGAAGCAGGAGACCAGCAGTCTGGCGTGCGGGCTGCGCATCCTGTTTCGCATGTACACAGATGAGAGCCGCCAGGACGCCTGGGAGGAGGTCCAGCGACGACTGCTCAAGTAAGTAACACGTACACATACACAGACTGTATCAGATCAGACGAATCAGTCAGTGGATCCGAGACCCACTCAGCAGGCATTTCCTCCACCACATCAGAAAGATGAGCAGAGAATAGACTCCCTGCATAAGTTGACACAATTTTCATCCCACTAATGGTGCTGTTAGAGAGATGACAGCTGGAGCAATAGATGTGTGTGTGTGTGTATGTAAGTGCTTCTGTGTTCAAAGCAGTGCTCTTTTATTTTTATAGAATCCAAAAACTAATTGGTGCATTTCTCTGTTGAAATTTTGATTTTGATACGTCCTGAAGAAAATGTGGAATATAGAGTTCAGACTTTACCGATAATTAAAGCTGCTTTCACAGTCTGTGCTGAATTCACAGGTCCCAGATCAGTGCTGTGTATCTGTTTGTAAATGAAAACATCAGTGCTGGCTGCTGATAATCAGTTATTTCAAACCTTGGTTTCTGGGTACGAGAATATTTACATATGTTCCCTTCGTTTAGGGCGACGCTTACATGTGTGTGAGAGAGAGTTGTCGGTGTATTTATATCAGTGTGGCAGGTTTAATGGGTACCTCTAGATTATCACTTTTGGAAGAAGCACAGTGTGAGCGCAGCTCTGTGAAATGAAAGCTGAGTGCTTTATAGATCCAAAGGAATCAGCACGCTGGTGTTTGATTGTTCAGTCAGCTCTGCTGTCTGTTCAAAGCTTTCGTTCAGCTCTTCAGCCCTCGGCTCGTTTCT